>OMLF01015745.1:0-13118 GCA_900302615.1 Holocentrus rufus
GGTGGCAGAGTTAGAGTTAGATCCCGATCATTTTTATTCGTCCCCTGTGGAGTAGATATTAGGGGTTTATTTGGAATGCAGCCTTGGACCGCCATCCATCATGGGATGACCACTGCCTTTCCCTACACTTCTGCCTTTGCTACCCCTTCACATCCATCCCCAATCTACAGTACTCATTATATATTGTAGGTCCTGAAAATGACCAGCAAACACATCCTGAGATAAAACTGTCTGATGTTTAAAAGCTTAATGATGAGAGGGGTTGCAGATGTTGAGCTTAATATTACTGCTGTTACTTTTGCTGTCTAGAGTTTGCACTCCTTGTGGATGCAAAATTGGCTATTTTTTCTACTTTCCAGTTCTGTGCTTCTGTTGGATTCTGGCAGCATCAACCACATGGAACTGAGAGATCCATGATCCAGTTGCAATTTGGCATGGCTAACTTCTTCCCTTCTTATGACTGTAAAACCCAACTCCAGACTATACACTGAAAATGTGATTGGATTTCGGCTACTGAAAAAAAAATGTGCACATTTCTTCCACATTATTGAAATGCACTTAATCAACACAAAGCTCTTGGTTTGGATTGGATGAATTGTAATTGATTTCATAGAAACAACAGCAACTTCAGCAACTTCTTAATGCATATGGAATCAAACAGCCTAAATGATAGACTTCTAATATCAACCATCAGTGGATTTGGGTTGTTGCAGGTTGGATTTGATGCCTGACTGAATTTTTTTTCTCAAGTAAATCAGTTCTTTTGAGTCATCATATAGGCATGTGTTTATTGTTTGGACTGTTCGCCTCCCCCTGTAGATTCCTTCTAATTGTCTGTATTTTTCATCTTTGTTTGTACATGTTTGTTTGTGTGCGCTCTGTGTTTTTGTCCGTCTGTATTTCTGTCTGTCTGCCTTCCTGTCCGCTCCTCCAGCTCCATCGTGGCCTACCAGCCAGCAGGAGACAACAGCCACAGCTTTGAGGCCACAGCCATGCTGAAATCCTTCGGCGTCTTCCTGGGGGTTTTCAGCGGGTCCTTTGCTCTTGGGGTGGCCACTGGTGTCATGACCGCTCTCATATCCTTTGAGCCGCTTTATACTGTTACATATTGTACATAGTGGTCGGTGGGTATGATCTAGTAACATAATAAAACTAAGTAATGTGATGCTTATTATTTTTTGCAGGGCCTGGGATGAAACTTTAAACACAGAAAATATCCTGGCTATAGCTTTGTGTAACATATGAAAGGGCTTAGAGTTCTAATTGCAACATGGCATTTTGCTTCATACCATATTCCTGTATTTACATGTTTACTGCTTCAGCTGATGCGGACCTTAGGTTGATTATGCATGAGCCAGTTCTTGTTTTGACCCTTGACTTCCTGTTTTCATGCACGTGACCAAGTTCACAAAGCTGAGAGACTTCCCTCTGCTGGAAACTGCTCTCTTCTTCCTCATGTCCTGGAGCACCTTCCTATTGGCCGAGGCCTGCGGGTTCACTGGTACATGGGCACATGCATATGAAATTTCAACACATTTCAATATTACTTTTCACTGAGAGGCTAGTAGGACTGTATTCATCATCGATACTCCTTCTCTCTCTTTCGCGCAGACATACATACACAGCAGCTCTCCCTGATTCTGGTCTTGTGCTTATAACAGTGCATGATGTTGTGTGATGCTGAGGTGAGGTGTGTTTGTGTGTCGATGCCTTCCTCCCTCAGGTGTGGTGGCTGTGCTGTTCTGTGGGATCACTCAGGCTCACTACACCTTCAACAACCTCTCCCCTGATTCCCAAGACAGGACCAAACAGGTGGCACACACACACACACACACACAGACCCACTGATCTTATTCCATTGAGAGCCATTTTGCACAAGCAGGGTGGGATGCTCTACTCAGAAAGTTCTATATAAAACCAGGTTTGCATCCACAAATTGGTGAGCTATTCACATAGACCTAACTGTTCTTAAATTGGCAAACAGAATCTGAAGCAACTACAACTGCTTGAATTTAGAATGGATGCTGGTTAATCTAAATCTATATCTGTAGCTAGCTATATTGAAACATGAACATGAACCTGTTTCCCTCTGGATTCCTGAGATCCAGTTATTTCTCATATATTTTTTCGGTGGGAAATCTGTGAGATGTTAAATTCCTGGTATGCAGCATCAGGACAAAGGGATAGGTTCCCACCCCAAGTGTGATACAAGTTTAAAATGGTCACCGTCACACACAGGTCTATGAATTGTCATTTTTCATTCAGTTTTTCCTCATTGTTTTGTGTGTTTGTCTCTACCCCCTACCAGTTGTTTGAGCTGCTGAACTTCCTGGCGGAGAACTTCATCTTTTCCTACATGGGTCTGACTCTCTTCTCGTTCCAGTCGCATGTGTTCAACCCTTTGTTCATCATAGGAGCCTTTGTATCCTTTGCTCTGCGTGGTGTTAGACACATTAAAAATAAATCAAGGCCTTCCTGCATGCTTGAGAGATATTCAGTCATCTGTCAAAGAATGACGCCATGAAATAGTTAATAGTTCAGTGTAGTGGTATATTGTTCACAGGATGTTGCCTCTTGCTCTTCTTTTTATACTAGACCATCACACGTCTATATAATTATAAATATATCACTTACCATGAATATACACCCGAGTGCAGAATAGTCTAAATTGTTTTGACACTGATGATAATATTACTGAGCTACTACTATACTAAACTTTATTATTTTATTAGGGTCCCTATTAATTGTTACCAAGGTAACAGCTATTCCTCTTGGGTTCCACAAAGAACGAAACAGACAAAACAATCAAATCACAAGAAACTACTACTGATAGTACTACAACTACTGCTCTTACTACTTATAATAGTAATAACATACTTCATTCATATAGCATATATTTAAAAGCAGATTTATTAAATGCTTCACAAAGACATGCAGTAAAAACAAAGAAAAATAGAAACACATTAGAAACAGAAAAGTGGTTTAAAACATTAATAAAAAAACAAAAACAAAACAGTGGTACAAGATTTAAAAGTGAGCAGAACCAGAAACCTTACATACAAGCTATCTGTAAAAGTTTTAACAATGTATTTATGAGAAGAGAAGGCAACTGAGAAACAAAGAACTGAATCCTCCATTTCAAATTCAGTCTAGACTTACTGAGCACCCTGCTATCAAGGACAGCCAAGGACAGCAAGAGAGCAAATGGCTTTCATCAAAAATGCAACTTTATTGATAAGGAATGTTGATACTATGTTCACATCTGTTTTCCAGTCTAGCTAGAAAGTGCTGCATGTTTCCTTGACCTTACTGAACTGTGTAGGTGGCAGTTTTCCTGGGCAGGGCAGCGAACATCTACCCTCTGTCCTTCCTGCTCAACCTGGGCCGCAAGAACAAGATCGGGTCCAACTTCCAGCATGTCATGATGTTTGCAGGTACTGAGCCGACTCACTTGTCAGTGCTCCCTGTCACATCAGGTTGATTTTAGGGTCGCCTGTTCTGTCTCCTTAGGTGTTTCATAGTCCAGGGTTCATACAAAGTCTTGAAAGTTTGGAAATTGACGAATTTTAATTATGTTTTCAAGGTCAGGAATATGCTTGAATTCAAATATACTCCTTGAAAACATAATCTGTTATTTCATCTAAAAAAACTTTTAATGATTGAAATGATCCTGTATACTGGGAATTAGCAACCTTTAAATAATGTGGGTATAAATAAATTCTGTAAACTTTACTTTTCGCAATTGCAATTAAAGTAACAATTTAGATTAGATGATAAAGCCATTAAGAGTCTGAACATTTTGGTTTAAGCACCTTGAAAGTGCTTGAAAAGGGCTTGAACTTTACTCTCAGGAGGCTGATAGTCATATACTGCCACTCTTGTCACATGAGGTCTTACCAGAAACAGGACTATAGTTAAAAAAACACCGACACACAGAACAGAGCGGTAAGCCAGGCTGCTTCTAGACCAAAACTCCTACTCAGGTATTGCAACCGACAGCAGCCCAGTCAGCTGACATTTACTGTTGAAGCAGGACTAAGAATAGAGAAACCCAAATGTGTGAATGTAGTAAAGTCAAGAAATGGATTATGTCCTCTGCTAAAATACAAAAGTATTTAGACATTTTGAGCTGGTTTTAGATTTTTATGTCATTCTTGAATATTTCCTGAATGTGCTCAAACCAACTTTGGACAATCTAGCGACAAGAAGTGGTATGGAGATCGATGCCTTTACTGCCCCCTAGTGGAATATTTTTATGCTCTGCTAAAAAAAATACCATCAACAGCAAAAGAAACTTACCATCAAATCACAGAGGGATTTAGGCAAAATTTGCAAAAAAAATTTCAACAAAATTAAGGAGAAATGCAGTTAGATCCAAAATCAGTTTGATCCTGTGCTGCTGGAATGTTTTGTAAACTGAGATTTGAGATTTTTCTTCACTTAATGGTAAATGGTAGTCATCTCTCTGTCACACACACAGACTCTTCCTCATCCTCGACTACTTCTCCTTTCTTCACTCCCCTCTTCAGGTCTTCGTGGGGCCATGACTTTTGCTCTTTCAATCCGCGACACAGCGACTTACGCCCGTCAGATGATGTTCTCGACCACCCTCCTCATCGTCTTCTTCACTGTCTGGATCTGTGGAGGCGGCACCATGCCCATGCTCTCCTTCATGAGCATACCGTAAGGCATCTGTATGTGTGTGTGTGTGTGTATGTGTGTGTGTCTCATCCCTCTGTGGAGCACCTCTGTTATCAAAATCACACTCTTCCTTCTCTCTTTCAGGGTGGGTGTGGACTCCGATCAAGAAAGCTCTGTAAGTAAATCACTGCAGATTCAGATCTCTTTGTTTTCACAACAACATTTACACAAAACTAGAAGTGGTGACACTCCTGCACAATTTGCACAGTCAGCAGGTCAAACGTAAAGTGTTCTAGGAACCTGAGATTACTTCCTTTTTTTTTTTTTTGTCGAGTCAGCAGTTCAGATGTGCTGCAAGTTGCAACAGCTGGCAGTACTGACTAATCACTACATGCTTAGTAAAATAAACCGCTTTCAATATCATAATGTACTGAAAATCTTAATATAAGTGCATCACTTCAACTTAGTTGACTTATTGTTGTATTTGAATTCCTGCAACTTACTCCATATGTTTTTAAGAAAGATCCACCAAGAGTTTTGGTTGCAATAATCACAATGCAAGCGAACATGAAGGACTGAAACTGCCTTTACATTAGAAGTGTTGCTTACCAGAGTTTAGTTGCACTTCCATCTGTATCAACAGGTGACAATGGTGGATGGATCACAGCGGAGGAACACCAAACGTGAGAGCGCCTGGCCGTTCAGGATCTGGTATAACTTTGACCACAAGTATCCTTTGCAACGCAGAACATATTTTTGAGGTGATGTCATTCAATTCTTGTCAGAGTGAAAGTAGTGTGTCTGGGCCTGCACTTGAGCCTGTGTGTTTGAAGAACATGAAAAGCATAGCTGCAGACTTCAGCTTTGAGCACCAGAGGGCTCCCTTTACAAACTGTAAGGAACATACAGTAGTAATTTGATATTTTGGATAAGAAGTGTACAACACTATATCAGAACACGTGTAGGTGTTCTATGCTATGTGACATTTTATATTTGATTTAAAAAAAAGCATCATTTCAGGTTGCCCTTAAATTCAATCCAATTACAATCAAATAAGCCAAGAGGATTTGTAACTTTGTTTAGCCCCAGTGCTCAGTGATTTGACAACTGATGCTGTGGTTTGTTTTAAGGTGAAATTAATTATTTTCTCCCGTGTACAGAATCGTAAGTAGTAGGTATGTTTGTCCATAAATTGAGGCACTGATAAAGTGTGGATATTCCAGCAACAAAAACCTGACATTTTAGGTGCTGTGGGTGACTGCACTAAGGCTTTCATGCAGTTCATATTTGAAGTGTTACAGCACATGCTTACTGTCTGAATTAAAACAAGAGACTAAAACAAAAGGTTGCTCACTAGCTGTCAGGCTGCCATAAGAGTAAGAACGGCAACCAAATTCATTTAGCGTAACTCGATGCTAACTGTTGTGTAAAATGTTTTGAGTCCTTGACTGAAGCTTCTTCTCCAGCTACCTGAAGCCCCTCTTGACCCACAGCGGCCCACCTCTCACTGCCACTCTGCCTGCTTGTTGTGGACCGCTGGCTCGATGTCTCACCAGCCCACAGGCCTATGAGGTGCAGACACGCAATATACTCTTTAAAGGAACAGTTCATCCAAAATACAAAGAAAAGATGTTTCCCCGCAGTCCACACATCAACTTTCTGTGTGTTTTGGTGAGGTTTCCAGTCTGACATGGTCCTCCCTGTATCCCAGCACCCCAGGGCGGATAGATACAGTTTGCCGATGTTCTTCGTCAGGAAATAGTCCCCAGTGAAACTCGTTGCCAACAAGGGCTTTGCATAATGCGGGGCAGCTGTGTCATTGTTTTTGGAAAGAGCCGTTGCTGTTGAGTTTTTCACATGTACATTTTTGACAGTTAAAGCTCCGCAAATGAATACCCATCAAGATCTGTTGTACTTGGGGGAAGGAAGAGACACACACTATCCGGATGGACAGATTGTTCTTGTATTTTGGGTGAACTGTTCCTTTAACTCAAAATTCACCCGAAATGGAAATCTCTCTGTGTCATAATCCCATTCCTCTTCATCTCTCACATGTGTTCCCTTCCTCACTTGTTCTCTCTCTCTCTCTCTCTCTGCTTCCTTCCACCAGAACGAAGGTCAGCTCCACGACGAGGACTCTGACTTCATCCTGAACGACGCCAACGTGAGCTCCATGTACGCCGACGTCACTGTCAGCACGGACGCGTCCGGGTCGCGCACAGTCCACCGCAAGCGCTCCTCCACCGGCGGCACCGGGGGCGGCCCGCCTGACGACGGCCTGGATCAGGAGCTCGCCCTGGGGGAGCACGAACTGGTGATCAGGGGCACCCGACTGGTTCTGCCCATGGATGACCCGGTGGAGCCCCCAACCACTGTCACCCTGCCCCCACCGCCCTCCCCGCCACACTCCGACCCGCGCAGGCACAGACTGTAGGGAGGCTCGCGCTGTTAGAGAGCAATTTGTCATTTCAAGTTAAAGAAAAGTGATCCAGCTGGATATCTGCTGTTTCAGCAGACATACAGGTCAAAGTGAAACCAGCAGGTGACCCGGCTGCTTAAATTGCAATTTTAAGTTGAAATGATGAACTGCTTATACAGTGAAAGTCATGTGGAGCCTGGGTTTATGATACCGACAACATGGATTTGAAATGGTCTCAAATGCGTTCTGAACTTGAGGTGCGCTTGATTCAAATATCCAAAAAGTGGATAACTGCGTGTTTAAATGTGAATACACTGCATATACAGTAAGGTACCCTAAATCAAGTGCGCCTCAAGTTTATATGTAATTTGAAATCATTTGAAATGCACATTTTGCTCCTGTTCAAGGAGGATAAAGAGGGGCATCTGCTCCTAGGTTTGTATTACTGTCATGGTGACTCGTGGCTCTGTGCCAGCGTGTGCTGTTCTCTATGCTCTCAAAACGCCCCAACTGCTCTGTGGGGGCGGGGCCAGTGAAAATTGTTTTTATATGCAGTTTACCCTTTGCTCTGTGGTGAAGTCGCTCCTGAAAACAGGTCTAGGACTCATCTTAAATATCCGTAAGGTGAACTCACATTGTCCAGCATGTAGAACAGTTTTCATCGCCTTGTAACATTTGCTCGGTTTCATTCAGTGGCGTTCAACTTGGTTAAGGAGCATTTTGATCATTATAGTGCCTAATCTGACCACAGACCACGGTTTACTTTTGGTAGTCGTCTTGCAGCCTCCCTCTCCAAGTCCATCGGTGGGAAAAAGGCTCAAAGATGAGAAACCTCATGTAAGCTTTGCTTGTGATTGGGCAAGAAGGATTAAGCAAGAGAGTGACATCCGTGATTCCTCTCAGAACAATATTAGGAGTTTTGAATCTGAAGAGAATAAAGGAGATTACATATATCTGGATTACAGGTAGCTGCTAGTATGGAAAACCCATCAACTTTAATAGCAGATTCTAGGAACTACTTCACCTTCCTAAACTGTATTCATGCCTGCCTCTTCTCTACTAATTTATTTATGAATTTATTTAAGAAAATATTTATTTGTGTATTTATTTATTTATGTTTGTTGATTTATTTATTCATTTGTTTATTGTTTGCAGTGTCAGTTTCTTCTGATTATCTTGCCCTGCTCAAAATAGGTGAGATGGCCGTTTTCCGCCTTCTCACTCTTTAAAATAAATAAATAAATGTGAAAAGATAGATAGACTTTGGTCAGGTCTAGTGCTAGACTTTATGATATTTTGCATAAAGATCTAGAATATGTCGCGTGCTTACTAGTGAAAGGCTGCACTTTTCGTACATTCCCTTTCCCTGAAAAAGTACAAAGACTCCCTTCAGCACAAGGTACATCATACAGAACAGAACTGGATATGTTTAAGCGACAAAATCATTCCAGGAGTTTGTTTAGGGCGTGTGCATGTTGTAAGATCTCCCTCCCATACTGTAGCAGATGATTTTACTGTAAACTTGGAAACTAGCGCTTCCCTGTGTGTGTATATTGTGTGTGTGTGTGTGGCCACGGTCAGAATCAAATCCTCCAAATCGTGGCTATTAGGGCTAACGTCTGTTTCTGGGTTTTCTGTTGTCACCTTGTTGAAATCTTTCTAACAAAACAACTGCCGTGTCTTTGTGAAGTGGTGATGTCATCAAAGACGACTTTGAGGGCTGTCTGAACTGTTTTGAATTAAAGTGCCTATTCGGAAATTCAATTACTTTATGTAGATTTGTACATATTTGATTTGCTAATGTGCAGTAAGGTGACTGTTTTTTGATTTTATATGACCTTAAACCCTTTGAAACCCCTTGTTTACCGTTGGGTTCCCAGGCTGATTAGGCCTAATAGGTGGCTGTGAAACTGTTTCAGAAATGGTTCTACTGATTTATTTTTGATGCATTCAAAAGTAGGAGTGCACCTGTAATGACATCAAATGTGACGTCATTCTGTGGCTTGGAAGAGGCACTGTTTCCCTGTGTGCATCCACCTTTTGATACCTTATCTTTAAAGCATTTCTGGCTTGATCATAGCACTTATTATAGAGTATTATTTAAATGAGCAAACATTTTAAGACCTTTGCTTGCAAAATATAAACATTTTATTGGATGTACTGTAATTTATCATCTTTCTTTGGTTTCAAAATCCTGACTGGTCTGGCAAACTTGTTTTTTTCCAAATAGGATGTGCAGCATTTTAAAACGAAACATGCTCTCTTGCCTCACAGCTAGTGGCTGCATTCAGACTTTGAAACTTGGCAACATCTTTTTGATGATTCGCCAGCAAGGCCAAGAGAAAGCACAGGGTTTTTAAAGCTGTCATAGCAACGCGGCCTCACATGTCTCCCATCACAGGTACCAACTCCAGTTTGCAGTTTGCACTCCAGTTTAGCTCCAGTTTTGGAGCTCTTGAAGTTCGCAGTATTGTTTTAAATCCCTGCCAACGTTTTTTTCTGATGCGATATTCCTGTCTCTTTCGCCCCTTTTCTGGCAACCGCTGGAACTCTCAGCTCCTCTGTTCTCTTACCATTTAAGTGAAAGATATTTTGCACCAGGCATCTTGATCCCTAGGCAACTTAGCCCCTGTCCTTGCCCTGTGTACTGCAATACAGGCTAAATACAGTATAATACAAGAGGAATGGTTTGATTCAGAAAGAAATTCATTTCTGGTCTAAATTACAATTCCAATGGTCATCTACATTAAAAAATGTTTTAGTAAATTATCGATGTGCATGCCCAGTAAACCTGTCTTGGTATTAGCTGCTTGGCAACAGTTGTTTATTTTACTCTGTCATTTTGGCTTTCATATTCATATTTTTTCCCTGAATAATGCACCTATTCTTTATGAGGCTTGAGGTTATCCATAACCATTTGGAGATACTGACATCAGTGGACATGCCACCATCTTTTGTGTGCGGCACCAGTTAGCTCTCAGTTGACATTCATGTGTATTTCCCATGTAAACAGACTTTGTTTATATGCGGAATTTGAATGTTGACTTCTATCAGGAAACTGCTGTAATCTCACTGTAACAGCTTCACATGAAACTAAAACTCTAAACAGACCTGTATGTTTCTACTGTTTGTGGATGTGTAACAGTTTATGGAATATTTTAATTGTGAAATGTACATCGGCAATATAGCCAATGTGAATGTCTTTATGTGAACTCAGAGGAAATACATTGATTTTTGGAGGTTAAAGGCAAAAATAATATGAGATTTATTTATTTGATTTTCCCTGCCTAGTTCTGAGTTTATTAACAGTGTGTCTCCAGTTCAGACATCTTGGGAGTGTACTGAAAAATAATAAAATCAGTTTCTTGAAACTGATGCATCTTTTGTTTTTCCAACTTGCAGGTTTAACTTTGCTGTGTTTAAAATGTCTAAAATCATAATATGTACACTCAAAGCCTTTTAAAGTGCTGTTTACCTTAACATACAGGAATTTAAGTATTACATTCAGTTGCAGAGCTCTCTAAAATATTGAAGATGCTTGGTGCTTTCCTGTGAGCAAATAGAACTAAGCCGTATTTACACAGATATATTCCCTCTTATCTACAATTGCTTTCACTTTCAAGTTTATTTCAGTTGCAAAAATGAATGAATTGATGAAGCTTGCAGACCCTTCTGACTTAGTACTCTACATTACACTGTAATTCTTGTAAAAGAGCTACTGAAGTTAGCTGACAGGGTCAGTGTCAAGGCAGACAGAATAATAAAACATGACTTCTGGCAATCACTTTCAAAATAAGACCCCTATTGACAAAAAGGGGTCTTAGTTCAAACAGGGCTTTATGAAATTTTGTCGCCTTTAATATAAATTGCCACAATGTCGCAAATGATGCATTTAAGGAAGAATCTATAGAGGATAGGACTTCACTTCGTCCCCTAATTAAACATTCATTCTACAATGAAATATCCAGGAGGGACATGGGTGACATGTTGCCTTTATTAACATGTTTAGAGAGACTGTACCTCCACCTCAGCATGCAGGTTTAACTCTCCATGTCAGCACCCTAAAGTGTCTTGAACACACTGAATTCCCACTGCTTCTGAGATATTACCTGGACAAATATTTCAACCTGAACAAGACTTTATTATATATACAAAATTTTACAATAGGGATCACACCACATTATTAGGCATATTACTAGGCTAATATTATCATGCACTATTAATCATTGTATATAGCCTAATGCGAGCCACGAGTAATCAACCAATAACCAACTCATGACACCTTAAATTACCCAGTGACCATCTAGTAACACCTTAGCAATAGCTAGTAATCATCTAATGACCACCAGCAACCACTTAACACCCTATCAGTTACTTCTGATCACCAAGCAACCACCTAATAACATCCTCACATAGAGCAACCATTTTATAACACCCTAAAACCACTAGTGGTAATCTAGCAACCACCTTATAACACCCTAACAACCACCAGTAATCATCTAGTGACAACTAACATGTGCAATCACTAGTCATCATCACCAATAGTGATCATTTAGTACCTTAACAACCACTAGTAACCACCTAACAACCGCATACACCATAGGTGCACGTAGATACATTACCATCTAGCAACCAAACACTTGTAACCGCCTAATAGACGCTAATTCCTCGACAACTATGATCACAATTAATGCGATAGCAACCATTAGCAATTCGGCTACCTAAAGTGACATCTAGTAAAACCCTAACAACTATAAGAAATCATCCAGCGACTGCTTAGTCAAAATATTGCGTTTTCAACAAGCGCACTCACATTTTATTGAGAACATATCATATTTTGTATTATTCAATCGTCTAAGATTTGCTCTTTTATTTTGAAGGTAAATTCATCTAAGTTCCGGTCTTCGTCTTACCATTTGTTGGCAGCTTGACGTAACAACAGGCTCCGTTCCGCCGTCAGGAAACTTGAGCAGCAGCAGAGTTCAAACAGCCTCCAGACAGCGCAGACCAGCTCACATCCGACGCAGCAGTCATCGCATATACAAGAAGGTAAGCTGGAGGAAGGAGGACGGGGTTTCTTTCTGTGCAGATTATTCAGACTTTGTTTTGGCCGCAAAGCCTCTTTCAGACTACATCAAAACTGAACCATCACTACAGACCTACTTCTTCGCAGTGTGGAAAAATTAATTTGCTGTCTGCGCTATAATGCTGCGTATATGCAGTCTGCAGGAACGTCCTCTGCCTTTAGACACCGATTTGGGCTTTTATTTTGCCACGTTCAGAAAGTGGCTGGTAAAAAAGAAAATAAATATATTTGACTTGAACAAATCAGTCTCTCTTCATACAAATGACACTATAAAATTGAATGCTTTTCAGTAGTTTAATATACCTGTGTGTGTGTCAGTGTGAATAGTACCAAGTGTTTCAGTCCTGCAGCTCACACACTCAGGCTGGTGTTGTGTGATTGTTTACTGTGTAGCGAGCTGAAACATAATGAGACCTCTTCACTTACAAAGCATCTGATTTCCTGAGAGGAAACAGCCTTAAAGTTGTCTGGGGCGTTGGCTGTCTGTCTGTCTGTCTGTGTGCCTGTCTCTCTCTCTCTCTCTCTCTCTCTCTCTGTTTGTCTGTCTGAGCTACAGTTACATGCTGACTTCTGAAAGCCTATCCTGCTCCTGAAATCTGTTTCCAGTTAGGAGTTTTTTCACTCCCGGACAGAACCACTGAGGCTAAAAAATGCATCACCAAGATCAATTAAAATTCCTGTACAGTTATTTTTCATTCTCCGTGTCTCTCTCTGTCTCTCTCTCTTTGTGTGTGTGTGTGTGTGTGTGTGTGTGTGTCTTTATAAGTGGTTGTATGGTTTCAGCGTTGTTTCAACCAGCTATCATTATTCTAAAGGGAGTCATGAAGGAAACCAAGGACACATATGTGTGGCTGACCTCTTTCTCCATTTCACACACACACACACACACACAGAACTGTAATCCTGATCAGATCATTGATGCATTAGAAAATTACCTGTTGCATTACACAGAAACTTGTCCAAATGGGAGGG
>OMLF01015747.1:0-13058 GCA_900302615.1 Holocentrus rufus
TCTGTCTCTCCACCATTACCCCATCTCTCTCTCTCTCTCTCTCTCTCTCCCACTCTCTCTCCCCACTGCACTGATTAGAATTGCACAGAGGCACTCTGATCTTGCCAGTGCGGAAAGGACACCACCATCAGAGGCAAGGAACAAGCACTGGGAGCCCCAAATCACAGTCTTTTCTGCCAGGAATGACTAGAATGTAAAGGGATGATGGAGCCCTGACCCCATCTTCTGTGGAAGTGCTGATTTTTTTAAGGCTCAACTGTGGGATATTAAAACAAAGACCGTTTCTTCTTCTGTGTGTCTCTCTCTTTTCTATTTTTTCCCTTTTCTCCAAGCCCCTGCTTATTAGCAGATGGCTTTAATTCATTTACATCTCACTTTGATGATAGAACGAGGGGGGGCAGCATTGATTCAAGTCAGCAGAACTCAAAACAGGATAGACAGAAAGAGAGAGAATGAGAAAGAAGAGAGGAGAGGAGAAGAGACATGCACACGTTTGCATGCACGCTCTCTCTCTCTCTCTCTTTCTCTCTCTCTCTCTCTCTCTCTCCCACACACACACACACACACACATCAATGCACAACCACAGATCTCAAGTCCCATTTCGTTTCCGTCTCACCCGGTCCTACAGCATGACAGAAAAGAGGCAAATTCCATTAACTCCAGATGCTCATGTCACATCAACCATTTTTAGAATACAACGCTCACTGCTGGCTGTTTACAGCATAAAGCCCGGATAAACAAGCGAGATTATATCAAGAACCCGGCTAGAATTTGGGTAAGAAGACACAAGCATTTGCCACAGCCTACACAGGAAGCAATATAGACTACAGCACCCACCTATAAAGGGCCGCTCGCTACGTCCATCACTGGCGTTATCTGGGCACAGCTGCAGGCGTAGCGTAATTATGCAGGCTTTCAGGCTGCTTGCAATCGCCTCACACATTCCCAGACGGGTAGCCGGCCGGCCAGCCAGCCAGTGAGCCAGCCAGTAAGCCAGTCATTCAGGGCAAGGAGAAGCGATGCCAACGGAGGGAGGCAAAGTGAAGAGCTATTGATTGAACCTCCTCCGTAATTGGCTGCCCGTAACCCGGCCGCTCTGTTTTAACGATCAGGTAAAAGGCCAGGTCAGTTCTCCATGACCCGTCAGTCATCCGCAAGGACCAGTGCTCATCATTTGTTATCAGGAACAGTAGCTGCTGTCAGATTTGCTCTGACTGAGAGGAGTGATGGAGAGCGAGAGAGAGAAAGAGGGAGAGAGGGAGAGATAGAATGAGCAGTAGACAGATAAGAGACAGAAAAAGACTAATAGCGGATAGAGGCGATGAAACATATGGGGGAGATAAGATGGTAATGGGAAGTAAGAAGGATTGAAGTGGGCTAATTATGATTCACTACGAGATCCCCCAACTCCTCCTTCTTTACTCATCCCTCCTGAGCCTTATACCAAAGTCAGCTCCTACACTACATCATTCAAACAAAGACTGTTAAAAATACCAGCCATCCCCGTCCAATTACCGCCATTCATTTGGGACAGCAATGCCTCCCACGGTAGGGGGACCTAATTACCGACTGATGGAGTATCCAGTGCTCCTCTATGGGGGGGGGAAGTGGGTCACTGTCTTATCCCCTGTTAAACAGGCCGAGCCGTCCGGTTTATCCGCGCAGGTTTTTGCGCCGTTTGAACACGGCGAGGTCTAGACTGGGCTTTGGGGGAGCAGCCAGAAAGACCTATTTACCAAGAGAGGTAGAGGTTGTGCCTAGATAAAGTCGTGCCTCTTTATCAGAGCAGGGGAAAAGCACTAGCTCCTTGTCAACACAAACCCGAGAGCTGGAGAAAATGAGCCGCAAAGCTGAATTAATTCAGGGAAACTGAAGACGGACTCTTTCCCTTTGAACGTCAGAGTGTGCCTGTACACAAACCGAGCTGATGCCTCCTGTGTGCTGTTAGCTGAGCTCTCTCTCCACTCCCCTCTCTCTTTTTAAGCTCATTTACTCAGTTCTCTCTTAGCACACAATCGAGGCGCTCTTCACGGGCAACCCAACACAAACAGCCTCATCCTTGAGCGTGCAGAACGGCACAGGAATTGCGGGGTTGTTGAGGTTTTTTTTTTTTTTTCTCCGTGGCGACATGCCACAGCAATCTGATGTTGGGAAAGCTGCTACCTGGAGATTAATTGGCAGTCCTTGGCTCTGGGCCATCTCAAGGAAATGATATAAGAGTTCAAAAGAGGGACAGTGAAGGAGGAAAGAAAATAAGGGAAGGGAGGGACGGGGGATGAGCCTTCTCCTGGTTCTGTCACAATAGAAAGATAAAGGTGGGATGAAGAGTGACAATTTGGGTCTCCATCTTTGTGTAATCCCCCCTTCTTTCTCTTTCTCTTCCTCTCTCGTGATGACGGCTCTGAGCAGTACCTGTTTGTTCTCTTTCATTACACCGTGAGTAAAGGAACGGGACCGCCCTTCGCTAAGCGACACTTAGGAAAAACAGCAACAGAAGCATCCTCTCAACCTCCACAGCTACTTGTGCACAATCTCTGAATAAAATCGGAGCAGCGAGCGCATGACTCAGCTGAATCTGGGACAGTTTCAGCATGCCGTTCTTCAAACACGGCCTATAAATAGCGCACACCTATACGAGGGGTTGGGGGGTGGGGAGGGGATACACAAAAAAACAAACAACATATTTCCCGTTATGTAACACGGAACAACCCCGGGTCTTAATTGTTAGGATAACAATTAATTTAACAGTGCTTGGGTGTGCTTTACATCAAGTTAGAATTAAGATCATAAATTAACACTGCCATGACAACCAATCCCATACATAATATGTAGTTTTGTATCTCCTTTTCCATAAATTAACATTAGAATAAACAATTTAATTCAAATTATGTAAATGTTAAAAAGCTATCAGCCTGGATTACACTCTTTAAATAATTAGGAATGTATTTATTTGCTATCAATCTTTTCCGATAAAGGCATAAACCCATCTGCTACATCTCACCTGCACAAATTAAAGACATTTATTGGGTGAAATCAATAAGGGATTGCTGTTTTTATCTGGTCAGTCCATATATGAGGACAGAAAGTGTCCTGAAGATCTTGTATACTCGGTGTGTAATCATATTGGTCTAATACAATCTACTGTATACTTTCAACATTTTGTCCATTGAGTGTATAGCCATACTAATTGCACCTAGGTCTATGCACTGACCCGAGAGAGCTGTGATGTATGAGGTAATATAAATCCCACATTGACCTGTAGGTTTAAATGGCGCAGGAGTAATGATCCTTATTCCAGTGCCATTTTATTTTTCTATTTTTCACCCTTCTCACTTTGTCTTCAGCACAATAACCAGACGTTTTACTCTCTCTGCCGCGTCTTTCAGCTTGGGTGGAATTACACCTCGCTGCGGTCAGCAGATCATTAGTGCATGAAACATACATAACTAATGAAAAACTTTGGCTAAATATAGTCGGGTGAGACTTCAAACAGGCAGTCCTCGGCAGACCCGGAGAAGCAGAGGCTGTTACACAATACTGTATGATGAAATCACCTTATGGCACAGTATCTAATGTGAGTAGCGGAGGTAGGTTTACAGTATGTCAACTCAGGAGTGTAATCTAAACAAACTGAGCCCGTGCCAGCTGGCTTCTCCCTCTGCACAGCCTGAAGGACACTCAATGAAGCACAGCATCAATTCCATCCCTATTGAGATATAACTCCAGAGAAAAGAAAAGGGAAAAAAAAATATGACGGCGAGGTGAAATTTGAATTAGATTTCTTACAAAGTGGAACAATGGAGCGATGATACGCCAAACAAATGACAACTTGAATCGCTGTGACTTTTAAAGAGAACAAAACAACCCTCCGTCCTTTTAGAAGGAGCGTTTGAATATTAAATAGCAGGTCGCTGCAAGAGCTCTTGCTATTAGCCTCTTCAGAAATGTAATCAGTCACAGGATGGAAATAGTTTGGGCGCCACTAACACTATTTTCACACTGCATACATTTCCTGTCCTATAAACTTTATGGGCGTATCATTAATGCAGCACCAGGGCAATTAAGAACTTTATAAATGGTTAATGATTAAGACCCACTCAATCCCCCAGACTCAGTTGTCATTTTGCATTAAATAACCAATAAATTAGACTCTGCATTATCACATCTGCAAGAAAATTTTGCTCTATGCTGCATGAATTAAAAGTCTATTGAGGACATATAGTAAAGCATAAAGAAAAAAAATTGTGAGCCATTACCTGTGCTTGGTGTGGGCTGTTTGTTATTGGATGTTTCAATGCCTGCTCCAATCAGGTTCATGATCTTCTCAATCTGGTAAAGAACAAGCATGAAAAAAATGTTAACTACGTATATCATCTAAATATCCACAACTAGAAAACCAGTTCACAAAAAAACAACAACAAAAAAAAAACATGTTGAACTGTGTTGAACAACTGGGGATCATTTGTCACAATTTCCCAACAATGCAAAACATTCATTACATTCCTATCCAGCCCCCCTCACTCTGCTCACAGTCATAAAGCAGCACTGTCCCAAACCAATTACAGCACAGCAACAGTGAGAAAGTGGAAGGAGCCAGGCGAAGAGTGTTAGGACGCTTGGAGCGGGGAGTACTGCGGGGAAGGAGGCGGGCTGCTTTGCAATGATGGATTACGAGCAACAGTCCAACGTGGACAGCAATTCAATGACCACCCCACCACTCAGCAAAAACACAGCGGGGTGAAAAGGTGAATTACAATCTAGAGGCTTTTGAAACTCTGAACTATTGAGCCCCTCTGGAAAGTCCCGTAGCCGAGCCCAAACTGCACGGTGCAGCCCTCGAGTGAGTCCGGGCTGTTGTGGACCCGTTGCTTACTGGATGTTTGATTGCCCTTTCAGACCTGTGGTAGGCTAATCAGAATGAGGCAACACTTTACTGCAAGGTTAAGTGAGCACAGGGCTGTGTGCTGTAGATTACAGAGACCAACTCACTGAAGAATTCTTTAAGGGCTCCGAGCCACAACTGCAGTCTCTTGACTTTCCAGTAGAGCCAAAACACATTTGGTATTTCCAACAGTGTTATCCACATTATTTACTTTTGTGCATTTTCACTGGATAATTACTTCTGACTTAATTAAAAGGAAAAAAATCTTGCTTTTGTTGCTACAGAGTGTATTATTCCATTTGTATAATTCTAAATGTTGATATAACTATAGGAGAACAATTAAACTAAACAATAATTACTCAACTCCTGCCAAACAGTTGAGTTTGCAGCAACTCATTTGATTTAAAGGAGCATTGCAAAACATCATGAAGAACATTGTTTTTATGCAAACTAATACTAGGCTGTGGCACCTTTACATTTTGACATGTATTCATGTCCAGCTCTGTCTCTTTTCTGCTCCCTTTTTTCAGCAGCAGGTAAGAATCAAATACAAATAATATTCCTGTTTTGATTTGAGCTTGACAGGGACAGGCTTTTCCCCACAAAGAAACCCAAATTGTAAATACATAGAGTACATGCAGCTTCATTGATGCAGATTTCAAGCAAGCAGTTTAGGACTGATCATATTGTATTAGAATCAGCATGGGAATAATAATCACTTATCAACAGATTATATAATTACCATTCAATATTCTAAGGATATTGTAGAAAAACATATAATTTGGATTGTGTATATTTTGAGCACTGAAACAACGTTAAGTAGCAGACTGGGGTGAATTGAAATTCTGAGTGTAAACTGTTCCAAATCAGGTAGCAAACTAAATTTAGAATCAGTCCAGCGCTCTATTCAAAATCACTAATGAAATCTGCAAATCATCTGACTCTGGCAGTCAGAAAAGCTGAATCCGCTTTCAATAGTGACACCAGAGACACAGTCAGGGTTATTTGATGTAATATTTAGTGTTTGAAAAAGCCCCATGCACTTCGCTAGTGGCATCAACACTGTGGAAAAAGCCTTGATTCATTTGGAAGTCAGGCACGTGGGATGCATGGCATATGCCTCCAGCGATACAGACCTCACATATTCCACTTTGAATTAACCCAGTTACATTCTATATCACACACTTACCGGGACTGGATTACATCTAAGCTTAAGTGCACCTTTATTGCAACTTGTCTCCAAAAGCTGGCTTTTTATTTTTTATTTTTTTAGGAAATCAACCTCATTATGGTTAAAGTGCTAAAATATGTCATCATTTCATACCCAAATCTTGTCTGTGGTGTTGCACTGGCCAAATGTTTTGCATTGGAGTAAGAACAGAACAATATTAATGATCAGATAATAGCTTTTTTCCCACGGCATCATTCACTAAGACTACAAAATAGTGGAAAAACCTTTCTTGAATTAGTCTGCCCAGGTGAACCCAGGTCAGTTGTGTGAAACCTTATTGATTTCAGCCACTAAATCCACTTTAGGCATAAAAGGGAGAAATAGATGAAGAGGATTAGGTTAAGATTAGGTTAAAAGGGGATTTAAGCCCATGAGACACGATACAAGATATGGACTATGTGAAAGGGGGTACAGACAAATATAATGATTTGACTTCACTTCTATAATGGCTGTGGAGCTATGAGGGCTCATAGGTATTTCCTATGTACTGCCCAGTCATCGCTGCATGTGATCTGAAAGAGAAATGTCCAGTTACCCTTTGCTGCAAGCAGTTCTCAGCGGGAATATATCTGACACAGAGTGTGCTTGGTTATTTTCCAGTGAATGGCAGGGAGTGGGATGGAAATAATCAGCCATAAAGATCTAATCACACTGAGATGTAATTGATAGTGCGGTTATGAGGCGCACGGGGCTCGGAGTGGACTGTATCATTAAATCGATGGCGCTCATCTCTGAGTGATAGCACTGCATTCAGGAGTGATATACATGTTAATAATGTTGGTCTGCTCTTCAATCTCTGCACACTCTTCACATGTCATACTGCTCCATTTCCCATCCAGGGGCCTGAGACAAGTCCCTCTAATGCTGAGGCATAACTTGACGTAAGTCCCAAGATTAGAACAAAAGCTCTTGATCGGATAATTTGTCACTATGAAATACTGGGCAACCTGAGAAGCCCTCTAAAAAAGCTATGAATAACAGGTCAGAATAGCATTACACCCTAAAACCAGCTATTTAAAAATCCACATACACTGGCATGCTATGGTGAGATGTCATTGTCGTTCAAGTTTTATATTTTTGCAGAAAATCAGCTTGTTGCTTCCTCCAGTGGTCCTTCAGATCTGCTGCTGAAATGTTGACATCACCGTGTACTTGTTAAAAAGGCAGGAGCCATCATCGCTGCTCCAGTATCTGCTAACAAGCTCCCCGCTCCCTCCTGCCCCTCCCACTGTGCCGACTGCTATGGTGCACGGCAGCATCTCTCAAAATGGCAAAGGGGGCAGAGAACAGATAAAACCCGAGGGTGCCCGTGTGTTTTAGAATGGCGGAATAATTGCAAGAGACAGCTATTAGGATAATCAATTTAAGCAGGCCTGATCAACAAAAGCAAATTACTTAACCCTATACACCACCTGTGTACATCACAATTAATCACTGTCAGCTATAGGCTTTGCAGCACATAACCGTTAAGCAGATCAATCAATTAGATCAATGTGCGCCACCTACAGTACCTGCTGGCACTGTTAACAGCATAAAATACCCTTAAACACCATGCTTTAGTGATATACAGTACGATATTGTTCACTGAACCAGTGCCTCCTGCAGATGAATGGTGGCACTAAACCCAAAACAGAGCAGATAATGGGGATGGTGGCTGGATATAATAAACTAACAAAAGGGCCTGCCTGCCTCACTGGGACCGGTCTGGTAACAGGATTACTGCCTCAGTACTATTGTCAATAAAGACAGATGGGCTAGCAGCTCTGTACTATACCAGGCTTTGATGATGCTTTGATGATAATTCTACTAAACAATGCTCATGATTTCATCTGATTTCCATTTAGCTGGGATGACTTTGAAACCACATAACACTAATAAAACCATCGAGGATGACGGCAGTCCTCATGATGTAGTTCTTTTAAGGGGGGAAACAAAGCAATGCTTGTAAATAGTGATTTTGGTTATTGCTGATTTCTACTTGGATCATAATGATCACATTTTGCCACCTTTTTATTTACATGAAAGGATGTAAGGTTCTTGTGGTGCCAGTTGTTTAATATGACATAATTCACTTATATAGCCTCTGTAACAGCATGGTTCAAGAATCAACTTGATGGACAACATGCCAGAGTGATGTCAGATTATAATAAATTTCATCACTTAAGGTGCGTTTTTTCCACCTGAATGGAAGGAGACTTTGTTATCAGCTCCATATTGGACTGAAGGATGACAGCGGAATTTCAACAGTGATATGTTTATTCAGGTGTTCAATCCATATGACATCACTGTGTGTCATCTCTGCCTGAAGAAAATCTTAAACCTCTAAAATGTCAGCCTTTCACGAAATGAGAGAGAAAGAAAATCTGGCACTTGTTTTGATTTTGTCCACTTTTAAAGTTTGTTATTTCTTGGATTTTTTTTAAATTCTACTGCATATGTTCTTGACCATTTTATTTTGTGTATTCCATGGATTTATTTATTTTAAACCCTATTATTTCCTTTTTCAACTTTCCTCCTTTCAGTATTTTCACTGTTTTTGATTCCATGCCCTCCCGTAAAGCACATTTAGATAAGTGCTATAAAAATGAATGTTATTGTTGCTGCTTCTGTTGCTGTTGTACTTGTTCAAGGGTTTGGTGCTAATAGGGTCTACGTAACATTTTGGCGAAAAATGACAATTATTTATAATTGGAAAGCAATTGAGCTCTATGTGGCCAAAGAAAACATGTTTTTAATCACTAGAAACACCTAATATCGAGAAAGGAAAATTCTAATAATGACTGTCAAAGATTCAAAACATAGATTAAATTTGGTGCAAAAAATTGTCAACTGTACTTAAACAGACTTTTACGAACAATTATTTTTATGAATCGGCATTTAAGCAAATGGCTCCTTTGTTGCAAATTGTTAAAATTTTGCTAAAGGAAATTGGCTAAAGGACGACGTAGACCCTCGCGCCGTTATTTTCAAACTGACAACACGACATTTTTCAAAGTACACAATGGGTAAGACAAGGTGCAATGCTACTGAGGTCATAAAACTTACATAAAAGAGAATAAAATCGCAGCTCAAGAACAAAAAAAAAAAGAAAAACAGTTTCAGGGAGACAGCTCTCTCTTCTGGAGGAGAGGGGACGGAGTCAGAGCTGCCAATCCGGAAGCGGGTGGCACGACAACATGGAGTGGCAGAGGTCGTGGAAGGGATGCGGTGTCTCCTCCGCCTTCCGCCTGGTGAGGCGCTTCACAGGCAAACGTGGCAGGTGAGACAGAACGCGCGCCCCCCACAGCTCCCCCACCACTCATTTTCATGTGCCACATCTGTCAAACCACATCTTGGGATGTGTTCGCTCTGCCGTAGCTCTCCATATGAATTATAAACCACCATATACGTGCTTTGAACATAGTCCCTTTTTTCCAGCTGAAATTATCACAGTAAAAAAAAAAAAAAAAAGGTTTTGGAAGTTATTTTCATTGCGGCCACCTCTGCCACTTCAGAGGTATTAATTTGATATCTCATAGGTTATATTAGGAGTTGTATGTCCCCTATCCACTTCAGAATACTCGTGTCATATATGTTTTAAGTACATGAATTTAAACCCTAGATGATAATGTATGACTTAGAATTCCTATTTTAAATTGAAGAATTTTACATTATCTTGTGAATCCTTTCGACATGGGTATTTTCACCAGGGGTCCCTGTTTACTGGTGTGCAAAACATTCACAGCCATTAAGGAGTATCTTATGCAAACACACACACACACACACACACATTGCATATTACATGGGGTTTAAAAGCTTGCATCCATAATTACCCCACCAATACCGTTGGGAAATTTCGAGTACACACATAAATGAATGAAGCTATTCAAGCGTCTGTAACATGTGGTTGTGTTAACCTTTGCCGTTTGAGTATTGAACAGATGTCGCGAAGATGTTTGGTCCTTAATCATATATGTCATATCACATATGGTCCCTAGATTATGCAATTGTTCCTGTATAATATAGTGCATATAGTTGTATAATCATATCCAATTTATGTGGTTGATGATGAGAACATACTCATTGAAATGATCCATCCAGTCATTTTTTTTTTCAATTTAAGTCTATGGGCCATAAAATAAAAAAATAAATTAGCAAATAAATAAATGCTCTCTTTATCTCTAAAATGTCAGTCTTCTTACTTTGGATAATGCTATTAGCCTGCTATCACTCAACATGCTAAGTCTTTAGCATGGAACACAGTCTAATGAAACGTGGTGGAATGAGCTCAAACTAAGAAATGCAGATTGCTTGCAGTGGACCTGAATAATGTCAACATTATAACTATTCCTCCACCACAGAAGGTTTGTTTGACAATAACATGAATAGACCTCGTCATTTTAACCTGTTTGTCACATGAGAAGACTAAACTGAACTAAAGCTAATCATTAAATTTAGTCAGCTAAAGCAATCTGATCAAGGCTATAGGGTGAGGTTATGGTCATGACTTGAAATAAAAAAACAAACAAACAAACAAAAACTTCACCCACAGTAGAAAATTTATTAACTTGAGTCAAACCCACTTTTTTTTTTTTTTTTTTTTTTTTGATCTGTGGTCAAATATAAGTCACAGGAGTTGGGCAGGTGTGTGTCTATCCAGCACCTTGACCTTAACACCATTACTTTCCACCATGCTACTTGAATGCAAAAACTGCAGCTGTTTCAGGTGACATTGCCTTTTGTGTCAGGGAAATGACTTTCTGTCACTTTGTGTGCACAGAGAATGTGTCTGCATTTTGAAGGACCATATAGGCCCTATTTTTCCTTGTTGTCAACAGTCGTGATCGTATCTGTCCCTCACAAATATTGGTTGCTTCAGTGTTCAGACTATGTCCTGGTGGCTTAGAATGTCAAGGCTTACGTACCCCCATTCACTCCCATTCATATTCAAAAAAGTGAAAAACTGCTCTATGAAACTTGAAAGTTGCTACACATTGGTAATTTCATTTTGTGCACTGGATGGTATGTACTTTTGCTAAAACTACAGTAAATCCATTAAAATTTGAACACTTGAAAGGAACTATTTTCCCCCAGCTGCATTAATATTATGCTCAGCAGCTCTTAGGTTTGCTGTGAGTGGTTGTGATTGACAGCTAAGAGGGTAGAACCTAAGTAAAGCAGAGGTCAATTGGCTGAAAGTGGCACCATGAAACAATAAAACATGTTTCTTAAATGTAAATGAGAAACAGAAGGAGTGCTAGCTAAACTAAGCTCTTAGCTCCAGCTGAACATAGCCATATATTCAGGAGTTCACAAGTGGACCCAAAAACTTTATTCAGCTTTGGAGAACACATTTGCTGTCAATGCCAAATTTTAGGTGATTATAACAAAGCAAAATAGTAATTTTAGTGAACATGCATGCTGATCAAGTATTTACAGAATGGGGTTATGAGTAGCAACTTTTAAGCTTCCCTATGCAGTTTCTGGCATTTTGTGAACATGAATGGAAGTGTATTAGTATAAGTTAGCCTTGACATCTAAGCTACCAATGCATGTTCTATACACACTTATGCAACTGATACTTGGGACACATATGATCAAAACTGTTGATGAGAAGTCAAAATAAGACCAATACATTGTGCTCCTTTATGAGACCAGGCGATACTGAATAGGTAGAGAAATCACCCAAAATTTGATGTGTTACCATAAATCTTTTCCTGACTCAAGAACAAAAATCTACCTGTGGGTTAATACATTTTAATTTTTCAACAAAACTTTTTGCAAATTAACGAATTTTATTTTGAGCTAAGTGATTTCGACACTTTTTTTTAAAGATAAGATAATTTTATCAACACAGGATATGCTGCAACAATTCCTAATACATTACAGTAACTTACCAAAGGTGACTATAGAGGTCATCAAGATATACCATCATAAATCAGACAGGCACCACCATTGTCTTGCCACCCAGTGTAAATATTACAGGGTTGAGTGTGTAAATGTCATTGGCCATGTCATCACTGATTATTTAACTAGGCCAATGGCAAAGACAAAACTGATTTCTGACCTTCCACACCCACTCCAAATCAAGTTAAGTTTCCTTAACTTGATTTAAGTTTCCAGCAATGCACTAATTTCCAAACTTGTTATTCATCTCAACAACAATAGAGGAAACAGCCAACTGAGTTCTTCAAAATTGTCTCACCGCGTTGTCAACACTTTCCACCTTTTTAAGGAAAAATAGGATTCTAAGACTCTGTACAACAGTAGATAGCATGCAGTGTCCTCTCTATAACCTTCACGTCACATCAGCTCAAACAGAATAGCAAATACTTTTATTCATAAATAAAGAAAAGTGGCAGCAATTATGCAAGATTCCAAAAGACAAAAGAGTAATTGTTCCTTTGAAATTTTCAGTGGGATATTTGAAGGTTCTGCTGCACAAAAGTCCTGCAAAACTGGAGATTAAATGGACTGTCACAAGTGCAGAATTGTCACTGTTAACTGTACAAGCTGTGGCTGGCAAATGTCATGTCAGAGATGGAAAGATTGTTGCTTTTGCATGAATGGGGGAGTAGAGACACTGTCCTCCATGCTAAAGGTGTCAGTTTCAGTTTCCCCACAACATCCCACTGAAGTTCCCTAGAGCAAGACACTGACCCAAAAAATCTTTATGCATTCTAAGTTGCTCTATAAAAATAAATAAATAATGCCTTAAAACGAAAATTGTACCTAGTACTATGCTTCTTTCTACATGTGCATGCATGCATTGACAGATACATGTCTCAGTCCCCATAGTACCTCCTTTCAAGCTCTTTGTGTTGCTCTAATGTTTGCAGGTTCAGAGGGGTGGGTGATCTCTTCGTGAGTAATGCACACAAACCAGAGCCAGTCTTTGCCCCCACCCACACACACCCCATCCCCAACCCAAACAAATGCCTTAAACTCTGGAAGAGAAACACACA
>OMLF01015757.1:0-22310 GCA_900302615.1 Holocentrus rufus
CAGCGATGAGAGAGGGACCTACCCTTTGCTCCTGACATGAAACAAAGGTCTGGAAGCCTGGAGAGACGCCGAAGCCCAGCTGGTGGATGTAGGGAGGCTCGTCCTGACTGTGGATCTGAACTCGGATGCCGGCCTCGAGGGACGTCTCATCTTCAGGATGAAACGGGGCACGAGCGCGCGGAGTTGCAAAAGGGAAGAGTACAAAGGGATTTCAGGCGGCTCTCTTATCTGACAGCATGGGGTCAGTTTGAAGCTAATTGCAAACAATGTTTCAGTCATGTTTGAAGAATAAACCGGTAGAGATGAATATCAGTGTAACAACGGCAACAAGGTCTCAGGTAAAACATTTTGTCCAGAAATCGTGTAAAATAGAAACAACAGCAATCTTTTTTTTTCTTCTTCCTCTTAAAATAACATAATGTGGGATGGTAACCAAAAAATACATCATGCACGTGATCCAGGGAAGGAGCATGTGTTGTTGATTTAAACTCCAAAGATGTAGCTCAAGCTGCAACATAGGAGAAAAACTGCATTGCTGCTTACTTGTCTCTCTCCAGATGGGTAGGTACTCGTCCTGCTGGATATCCAACATGATCTCCAGCCCATTTCCCATCCCT
Organism: Holocentrus rufus; assembly: GCA_900302615.1. Lineage (NCBI taxonomy): Eukaryota > Metazoa > Chordata > Actinopteri > Holocentriformes > Holocentridae > Holocentrus > Holocentrus rufus. Next base: position 618 of record OMLF01015757.1, read on the forward strand.
CCCTGCTTGGTTTTCTTGGATGTGGTCTTGTTCCCATTGAAAGTGTAGCATTTCCCATATCTGGTGTAAACCTAGGGGGGAATAGATTACTATCAGGAACATCACAATAAACATGACAATGTCCTTCCAGGCCGTGACAAGCTTGTACTAGCAGTGCATTGAAATCAAGTTTGAGATATGGAGCTGAAAATAAACAAGCCGAGGTGCAGCTGTGGCCGTACCGCTAAGTCATTGAAAATCTACTTCAAACCTCCAGGATCCGGGGGGAGAAAAACATGCCAACAGTGGGGGAGTCGGGGGTTCAGTGCCCCTACATGGACTTTGACAAAGTATAGCTCATTGTCAGCCTATATATGGCCAACCCCCACCGCACAAACCCACTGTATGACACTCGATAGTACCAGCACCCCGCAGAAATAACAAATGGCATAAGGGATTCTTTAATCTTCCTTCAAAAGAAAACAAAAGACAATAACGGAGAGCCAGAGCGATCACGTCACCGCATATCAGAGCAGCTGTCTCTAAGGGAGGCACATCATCTCTTTGTTTATGCCCCTCGTCTGAGCAGATGCACTGCAAAAAAATATCCATCCTTCAGTCATTTCTTCTGCTATCTCCTCTGACTTTTAAAATCGTTTTTTTTCCTTGAAACAACAACAAAACAATCTGCCAATGAGCGGAGATAATTTCGCTTGTCTCCGACGTGACGTGGAAGGTTTGGAGAATTTTCTTTCCAAAGAAGTGACATTATCTTGGGAAGAGTGGAGTGCTCTGTCTTATTTCAAGACACCGTCTCCTGTTTTGAGAGAGAATTCCTGAAACAAGTGAAACTGCACTGGAAACAAAACAAAAATCTTAGCCCTGCTGGAAGAATCCCCCCTTTGAGTTAAGAAAAACAGGATTTTGAAACTGATTCACTAGGACAGGGATTTTCTGCACACAAAAAAAAAAAGAGACCTCAGATGCTTTCTGAAGAAACGCGTAAAGGGAGGGTTGGCAGTAGTGAAACTATTAAAGCAGAGGAAATCACATGGAAGGAGAGGTCAACCGACAAGATGCTAGACAGACAACACTGAAATAACAATCCAGCTGAATGGATTGTAGACGTATCATTAAACAGACACCGTCATGGTCTCGCCATTCTTTATAGCAGCTGCGTCTGTGTTCTGACTTCAATATCGTCTCGGTCCTCCTAATGAGTGCTGTGATGTCTAAATAAGGGACACTGGTGGAACAACACAAGCTCTCATTTACGGACCACAGGGTGTGTTCTCATCTCAGACGGTTGAAGAACAAATCAAAGCCACGGTCGCGGTGCTCGGCTAAACAGGCCGGTGGAGTAATTCTCTGCAGCAGCAGGCTATTTTGCAATATCCACAACAGTAATTAGGGCAAAAAATGAGCGCTGTTTGTCGAGGCTTCGTGTTTAGAAGACAGATGTATTTTATGCAATATTGATAGGCCTTGAAGCCTTTGATCTGGGTGTGTGCATGCGTCTGTATGAGTGTGTGTTCTTGAATGCGCTTCTTATGATAACCTTCAAAGCAAACCGGACTAAGTTGAGGATTTGGAAAGCTGGCCTGAACAAATCTCAGCCCAGGCTCCGATATGGTACAAAGGGGTCATAATAGAGGAAATGTGTTAGGTTACTGTGCATATTTTATAGATGACAGCATCGCAGTGGTAAGGAAAGGATGTGGGGTGAAGGGGAGGGGTGGCATTCAGGTATTCACAGAGAGACTTCTGACTGACATGTGCTATTAGGCGGAGTTGGTTTAATCTGTCTTTGGCTGGTGCGGCGCAGTTGAGGAGGTAAGCTTCACCTATCATTGATCCCTCCCACCCCTCCGCCCCCCTTCATTGACACACTTAAGCTTCGGCAGGCGCTCTTTATCTGATCCAGCAGGCAACAGAGGCAAAGGAGGATTCAACTTTGGAAATGCTCAAAACACCCCGACCAAGCGCCTGGTTCTGCTCTAAAACTTTTGGGGCTCTGGAGAGGACGCCGAGGTGTTCACAAATGATGTCCCTGGAGACTGGGGCGAAGTTTTCCCATCATCTCGCCCAGGAAATGGTTGTTGGCAGAGCTTCCACCGATTCATTTCTCAGCTTCTGCGCCCTGCTCTCTCTTCCTCTCACTCGGAGAGTCTGCATCTGCAATGTGATTGATGGAGCATTTTCCTTTTGTTACGTCTTGCACCAAATTTAGCAAAGGTAACAGGACTGACTTTGGCAATTCCCAGGGAGGGACTTGGCACTGCTGTTGACAAGCTGAAAAAGAGCAGCAGCGTGGCAGTTACAAACCAAATGAACACGGGTATTATATTCCTCGGAGTAACTCAAGATGTATACAAGAGCTAATTATTGTGCCGCTTACATAGCGCAGTTCACTTTGGTGTCACTCAGCGCTCTAGAAACAATCTTTTATTTTTTCTCTTTTCAACTTTTTTCTATGGTAACAAAAAAATACATTGAAACCAATGCTCCAGTTCTGCGTCTTTATATGAGCTACTAGGTAAAAACTTAATTAAAGGTTTCAACACAGAGTCAGTAATGCACATTAACATAAAGCCCTTGTCGATAGCTGTAACGTGCTTTGGAAAGATGCCTAACTACACGTAACTTGCATATATCTCACCGATTATAACTTAATTGGGCTTAATGTCAGGCTATTAAGAATCCTTCACAGTGTTTTTTCCTGCAAAGTGCCTTGTTTCATTCCTTTTCTCTCCATTTTAAATACATTAAGCGACCAACCCCATACCATATAATTCATAAGCCCTGGTGGGGTAAACCCTTAAACACCCTCTTTATGACCGCCATCTGACAGCTCCCTGGCGCTTTTCCTTTTTAAATAACCTGCAAGAATCACTTCAGTGCTTCTCCAGAGGACATCCATTTCCAGACACGAGGCTGCGTGTCATCGGCTAGCTCTGCGAGTATGAGGGAGGAGGATTTGAATTCATTTGCAGAGGGTGGTAGAATATGCCAGAGCACTGATTGGCAGTTGAAAACCATTAAGGCTGGCTCATGCAGGTTTAAGGTTGAGACAGGATGTTCCTTGATTTAATGGCTTTATTACAGCCCCCTAGCAAAAAGCGCCAAATCGCACCATGACATAAACTGATTGAATATTTACATGATACTCCTGAACTTTTTCTCCGGGCCTGTGCTGTATGTAACTACTCTTATTGGAGGGCACAGGCTGCCAGGCAGGATTTACCAAATAGGTTCAAGTGCAAATGTTTGATGCTGCTTGGGCGACATTCATACTGCCGGTGGAAAAGTACCAGGTCTGATTTTGGCCTCACAAGTGACACAGATCTGCAGTTTAATCAGTGAAAAATCTGCATGGACTTTTTTTTTCACTTCTGGTCTGGACTTTATGGACATGTGGTACAAAACTGCATTCTGAGGCATGCAAATTACATGCAACTTGTATTTGAGCGTTCAATTGGCAACTTGTCAGCGTTAACATGACAGCTTAAATCACTGATCTGAGATAATCAGTTAATCTGTCAGTTTATACTGGTGTGGGACATGGATTACATCATGGAATAAATACATGGTACAGGAGACTAGCTGTGAAATGCTTCTTATGTATAAAGAAAAAACATGCAAGGTATAAATGAAAATTATGAACTTAAGTCTTTCAAAGGACAATGAGAATGTAGAACTTTATGTGAAGTATAATTGAAATAAAAGTCTACGATTTGTGCACAACTGCAGTCAGGAGCATTAGCATTAGCTGTGGAGGCATTCAGGTTTAATATCACTCCAGGGGAGGACAGACTTTGTTTGCTGTGTGAGCTGAGAGACACTGAGAATGAAGTACATTTTTTTGTTTTATTGTTCTGTTTATGAGCACGTAAGGACGCTGCTTTTTAGTAAAACGTCCTTCATTTCAGTTTTTTTTCTGGTTTGTTTTTCGTTGAATGATTATAAAAAAAATAGTTGTGTTTCAAGTAGGGAAGCTTTACTGTAGCAGATTATTTGCCGGGCGTGGGAGACAAGGCGAAGCATTTTGTTAAAGAGTTTGTGTAATAATGTGTTATTTTCTGATGAGGTTTTTGTTTCACCATTGGAATTATATAATTGGTGTCTTATAAGCCGACATGGGCTGGACACTTTTGGTTGCATGTCACAAAAATAAATTAATCATCATCATCATCATCATCATCAATCATGGACCACATGGAACCCCAGGAAGACTAGCTGGTTGTCAAGGCGACAGCTAATGGGGATCCTTATAAACTAAACTAAACATATGAGCAGTCATCCAAAAAAAAAATGGCAGTAAACTGAAGAACTGCAGAATGAAGACCTGCAGGGCGAGTGCAGCTTCAAAGTGCAGGGCCAGAAATCATGAGCTATCACTTATAGTCTTCTGTGGTATGAAAGGAAGTCATGGCCGACTCTAACAGCGAGGCCGCAGAGATTCCTTTTCAATTCTCCATCGCAAAAATCTTCACATTTCTGAGCTCAAAATAGAAAAAAAAAGCAAAATGACAGTGGTGTGTTCACTTGGCACACACGTCCAGAAAAAGTACCAGAAATGGAAACACTTCTTCGCTCTCTACTGATGCACCATGGGCACTTAAGCTGCGTAATTCACAAATAATCCTCAATCAAAGGGAGGCTGCTAAGAGTCCTATTGGAGGCGACATCAGACAGATGACATTTATCACGGGTCAGCTGTTTAAGATCTCAACAAACTGTGGGGGGTAAATACCACTCTGGCTGAGATCATAAACCCACACACACACACACAAATTGCAGACATGCTGAAATGATAACAGTTTGTCTAAACAGAGACGACACAGAGACACGAAGCCTAAACAGTGCTGACTGGAACTTGAGGCATGGCGGGATTTGCACCATTAACCTCCATCTCAATGCCGGCCTCTAAACTCGGCTCCAGGAACGCAGATTGGGATTCCATTCGAAACATTAACAAACTGTGTATTAATTCCAAACTTCATTAAACTGCTAATTGCCTATATGCACATATTCTCCTGTATTCATTCAGTGAGGTAAAACATGTTGGCTGACTGAATGGAGGTTAAAGGGAAAAACACTCCACTTCTCTCTTGATTTATTACGTCAATAAATATTCTCCCTGTGAGGTTGAGGTCGAACTCGCCAGTTAGTTCACTGTGAAAATGATGGTTTTACTTAGAGTTAAAAAGGGATATAAATCGGGGTTTGCTTTTAAAGTGTGAACAGCAAATATTTAAGACAAATAATGTGCTTTTGTATCAAATCTGTTACTAGCTCTTCTTTCATTTAGTTGTTAACTGGTGAAGTTCACTGCCAGTCATTAACAGTTTGTTTCTGTAGGGTTATGAAGGGGATAAATAAACAAATAAATAATTTGCTTAATTAAAAATAATTTTAATTACAATGTAATTAAATTGGTTTTTGAAGGCAATATCAACTCTTTCTTCCTGGTGGAAGGTTACTGTATGGAATTTGCTACCTGCCGGATCTACTTTCCAATTCAAATACAGAAAATAACAAGAGCCACTTAATTTTGACTTTGACTTTCGACTTCTTGTTTTCTATATTGGAACAATCCGCTGTGTTCGAGTTGGTTTTTGTGCTGAAAGTGTTATTTTGGGACCAGTTCTGCCGTGACATCCATGTGAAAAACAGAGAAATACAAAGACAGATCCAAACGCAGAACTCCGGATTAGCAGCCCAGAGGAGCACAGAGCAACTAATGAGAATGTTTCACCAACACATGGACTCAGATCACGTCCAGGTAACTACACAACCCAACATGCCCAAAGTTCAATTTTGCTTTTAAGTGAACCAAAAAAACAACAACAACAAAAAAACAAAGACAAAAAAAAAATCAAAGAAGCTGTTTTGTATGTAGCTTGTTACTAGGTGACTCAAAAGGAAGAAAAATACATCTCTGGCATAAAACAGATTCAGGATATGCGAGATCCACTTTCGGTGGATATTTAAATAGTGAAAAAATCTTTGTAATAAAATAATACACAAAAGTCAAGTGAACATGGTTTGGTCAGGTTTCAGACGCTCTGGCTGAGGAAAGTGAATGACTGACACTTAACCATTAATTGCTCCACTAAAGCTGCTCAGTGGCTCAGTGTATTGACTCCATGGTTGTACTGGGCAGCCACAAGGTGTGTATGTGTAGATCTGTTTCAACAAAGTCAGGTGCTGCTGAAAAGGATCAAGCATGCCCGGCGAACCATTCAACTGATTCATAAAGGGAAAAGAAAACTGAACCGATCCTTTAAATCCAATACTGCATGAAACAACTTTATTCTTGATCAAACACTGAATAAAAAACCTTTAATGGTAAAACGCAACAGGGAAATGAACGTATTTGATCATTTAAAACAGTATGCCTATGCAACTTGCTTTTCCATTTGACAATATCTCATACATTAACAATGATGGACACTGATATGAGCATGCAAAGGCTCATTTAAGGAGTTTGTGTAGGAGTTCTGGCTCTCGTCTCTTTTCTGCGTTTGCCGCTCTCCTTCTGGTTTTCTCCTCCAGAGCAGAAGAGAAGAGAAGTGGAGCACCAAAGTCAGAACAGTGCACTCAGTAAAGCTCTCTCTCTTCAAATGTTAGTGTTCCTATTTTTTGTCCTTTTCCCCCATGCTACTATTTCCCTCAGCATATTCGGCTAATGGAACAGCGAGAGATGCTCTTGAAAAAGAGGTTGGAAATGGAAAAGGCTCTCTCGCACAATGCAGAGACTCACAAATAGCGTAGTCCTCTACATTCACCACAGACAGAGTCATGAAAGCCTCCTTTGCAAAGAGAACAGAATGCACCAACATCGTGGCCATGGGCTCATAAAAACGCTGCTTTACAAATGTGATTACAAACTATCGTCTTAATGGGGATAATAAATTTAGATCACCATAGAGGGATGGGTGTCTAATCAGTCTTTATGTGTAATGGAGATAAATTCTTTCCTAATGGTAAAGCTGAGCTAAACATCAACAATGAACCGAGGTCATTACAGGAACATTTGCTTTCTTGACCTTAAATCTCGGACAGAATCTCATCTGGTGACGTAAAATTTAGATGAATCAACCTGCTTATTATTTTTTTTTTTATATTGAATTAAGTGAAAGCATATTAGTGAGGAGTGTAATGATTCCTTTTATTGCATTGGTGCATCAATGAAAGATTTTGTTGATTCAACTGCATCGATCTGCTAAAAGAAAACAGGAACTGCTTTGACTTTGGCCTGAATCATTCACCATTTGCCTCTACATTGTACTATTTAGTGCTTTTTGTCTTTTTCCTTTTTTTTTTGCAATAGTGCTTGTTGAATTTTTTTTTTAATATTGTAATGTTTTATTGCAGGCAAATATAAAATTTTGGCAACAAGTACAGAATTGTTCAAATGGTGGCTTATAAACTCAAACTCACCCACAAAAAAAAAAAAAGCTCGCTGACAAGTGAATTGTGAGTCAAGCTGAATCTCTGTTAACCCAAATATTCACACCCCTAACATTACGTTTTTTGTTTTTTTTTTGGCCTGTGGGGGTTTAGTGACTATCGCCGGCTATTTTTTCCACTCGAGTGGTTGAGGTCACAGCACAGAGGACAGGAGTCTCAGGACGGCCGTGCTGAATGTGTTTCGGCGAGCTAACGGGACTCTCAAGATGGCAGAGGAGCATATCCCTTATCACACATGTGCCAACTGTACCACGCTATCCACCTTCACTTCAATTTGCTCACCGTTCTGATCATTTATTCTGTTTGGTAGATGCTGATAGACCCGAGGAGAAATCTGCCCTGGGCGCTGCACTAGCAAACAGTCCCGCCTTAGGCATTTGTCTAACTGTCGACTTTGTTTTTCTGCAGCCATTTAGATATTCGGGTTTAATTAAGGTACCTCTGTCATTAACATAGACTTTCATTTCCTAAGCTCTCAATCTCTCACTGCCTTCTTTCTCCCTCTCGCTCTGGCACCTATTCCCAAGTGCAATCGCTCCCACCCAACTGCCGCTGAAAAAACACCGTCACAGTTCCCCGGCCAACCTTTTATTTAGTATTCATCATAACTGAGACACCTGCTCTCTTGTTTTTCTTTCCCAGGGAGCTCTGGGGAAATGATATCTGTTGGAACAAAGCCCCGTGTTAAGGCTGATGAAACTTCCACAGAGGAAAAGCAGAATATACTATCTAGTGACATGAATCGTCAGTATGAAATATGGCGTCCCCTCATGGGTATGGGAAAAATACAGATACAAATAAATATAGGCCGCTCTCACTTGTCATTTTGTGACAAGTCATCCAAAGCTGAGCACGTGTATCTACATATCTAAATACTTATGATTACAAGCGTTTCAAAAACTGCTTTGAGGCCCGAGCAGCATCTTCTGATATAATAATAACAAACCGTTATTTCTCCTGTTGATTTCCACTGAGACAGGCCAATGTCCTGGGACTGTAATGACATGCAACCCTTCCTTTATTCACAAGGTGGTGCAATAAGTGCAACATATAGGGCTCGCCCAAACCTCCTGTTTTGGTGAGCTCAGTGAAACAGTGAAACAATGTTTACCTCTCAACCGTGTAACATTTATGAGCATAGGGACTCATGTTCCTCCACGCTACATAAATCATCCAAGTAAACAAGTCTGCTTACTGTTTTTGCTCAAGCGAAAGAACTTGTTTTCAGACAAAAGCAGATCTCACAGTCCATTAGACTAAGCTGGATCTACAACTGGAGCCCAGGAGAGTTTGGCGGACACAAAAGTTCAGACCACACGCCTAAACACATTTGGTCTAATTTGGACTCTAATTACGAGCCTCTCAACTGGCTCAACTAAAAAAGGAGTTCATTCTAGGATTGCAAAAAGGACTGATGCAGCAAAAAGTCATTTAAATCTTCAGACCAGAAGACTTTTACTGTCCCGGAGAACAAAATGACCATAATGCATTTTGGGTGGGGTGTGGGGGGGGTGACAGAGTTGTTGATTAATAACAATGACTTGGCAATTACTTGGCCAGGTGCTGAGTTTTCTGGCTTTCAAAACTCACTTTCCAGCTTGTACTCTGTTTTGGAACACAAACTCCCCACCCATTGGAGTTGCGAGACACTCCCAGTCCCGCCCCCCCACCTGCCATTTTCAACTGCTTAATGATGGAGGACGGCGCTGCGAGCGAGCGGCCGGCGTTGCAAAAACATTTCAGCTGCTAAAAAGCCTCGTTCAGACGCCAAAAAAGCAAATGACAAAGCAGTATTGTTGCTACGCTATTTGCATGGTGATGTATTACCTCTTCACTGTTGGATCCGCGCTCTAATTAGCCAGCGCTCTGTGCCAGAGGCTCCACTGTCACAGTTGCAGCTCTCACTGTTCGCCAATAGAGGTTGATAAAGGTTATAGATTACTTAATGCCCCTTTAAGATCTGTTGATTGAGAGCGAGTGCTGCCGACCACTGTGATCCCCGTCAGCACATCAAAGCCAGGCCAGATATCTGGTCTGCTATTAGCGGAGTGGCTGGATGCCACCTGCCCAGATGTTTGGCATGCGGGCTCCAGTGCTGCCAAATGGGTATCAGGAGACCACAGGACGCCTTCCAGGAAGCCTGTGGAGCTCCCAAACTTCAAGGACAAGACTGGGGTCAGGAACAAGAAAAAAAAAAAAAAACATCAGCTGAAGTTGCTGTTGTGCTAACGAGGTTACTGCAATTGCCTCAAAAAACATCCAGACATTGATGACAAAGCTGCCTCACTTTTCATTTGCTATGAACATAGCAGGAGCGTTTGATATCCTGCGTCAGAGGCCACAAAGCTCAGTGTGGATTAGAAAGAGTTGATGTGTGGGCTCTGTATATCCCACAGTCGTGACAATCCCATGCCTGTTGCCTTGGCTCTGACTGTCAGTTGAGGAACTTGCTTGTGATAGGGGCTCAAAATATTGGAAGGCTTCCTGTGGTTACAGCCCTGACTGTCAATGTGCATTTGATCTCCTTGGACTTTATCCACAGTGAAGTTGTTTGTTGTTATTTACAGCCAAAAGCCTCAGAGGTGGTCTCTGCCTCTGCGCTCTCGGGGAAGATGTGGTAGAGGTCAAGATGATCATTAGCATTATGTGGCTCATTATTGAACCCCATTAATCACTGTCAAAACTGCAACAGAGACAAACTGCTGCAGAAACGACGCATTTGACCGCTTTATCATAAAAAAAAAAACACAAACTAATAACTATTGTTTGCTTCTATCACAATTCGATGGTAAAAACAATACAACACTGAACAAGGATTTGACAAAATTTAAATGGGTGCTAATAAGAGAACGAGCAACTGAAAACTAATTAGACTTTCAGAGAGCTAGAAAAATGGGACAGTACAGAACAGCAGGGCTGGGCGATATGGATAAAAAACATTTTTTTTTCATTAGTAATGTGGATATGGTGACCAAACATGCAGAGGCAAATAATAGAACATCTGGAACAATCCAATACCTTCAGAAAACAGCGTCCCTTTACTGTGATGCAGCTGTCAAATCCAGGAAAAGGCAACACTTATATGATACTGCGATAACCAAAATCCCAGACAATATCTAGTCCTATATCACAGTGTTGATATAACATGGATATATTGCCCAGCCAGTAGACCAGACGGCAATGAATATATACAGTATACTCTATATGAAAGTCAAATGCATTACACTACACAGTCGGCTGAATATATTATTTTCACTGAAATTTATTGCTTAAGATTAAGAAAGAAAAGCAAGTGATAATGAACTATGAACTTTATATGTAAAGTATTTTAATTTTACAAAGAGACTGTTTATGTTTTTAGAGTTTGCAGACATAAGAAGAAAGCAATGGGTTTTTAATGTAAAAGAAAACTTATGTCACTTACATCAGCAGATTAGTAGATTTACTTTTCCATCTTTAAGTCAACAGGTGAGTGCATTTATTCCATCTAAAGTCAACAGATGAGGCTATTTTTCATCTGTATGTCAGCAGCTGAGTGTATTTATTTTTCCATCAATAAGAGATGGGTATATTTATTTTCCATCTGTAAGTCAACAGATGAGTGTATTTTGTTCCATCAATAAGTCAACTGATGAGTATATTTATTCTCCATCTGTAAGTTAACAGGAGAATATACCTAAAACACAGATGGTCAAATAAATTGAAGATATAAAGTGTCACGGATTTTTGACAGGCACTGGCAGAACGTGGATTCAAATCAATTTCAAAGCTGGTGGCCTCAGACTTTGACCTTGGAAATGAAAATATTTCAACTCACTGTAATTTCAGCTCCTTAATACACAAAGCCAACCTTTCCCCCACATTTCAGCAGGACAAGATATGATGATATGATGCAAATACTTAACATACCTATCACATTTAGGAAAACAGCGCAATTCTCATAATAATGCGATTTTCCATTAAAATTTCAATGCTTTAATAGATTTTAGGGGCACAAGTGAGGACATGTCATTAACAATTTAGCCTCTGCATTTTGATATGGGATCATTAACTATGCTTGATTATTCCTCTTGCCACAAGGTCATTTGGAGAAGGGAAACACATGCATGCCTACGTGCCCAAAGTGTTCCTGGGAACACACACACACACACACACACACACACACACACACACTCCCAGTCAGCTCTGTTACCTGCAGGTGGGAAGCAGCTGCAGTGTATTTCCTTTAGTCTTTTGCCTTCAGAGCACGTGCAGCATCAGTAAGATACCAGTCGGGCTGTAAAAACCTACGACTTCCAATAATAAACAACACAGCTGTAAACCAAGAAGATTTGTGACTTCTGCAACTTTTCTCCAGATCTATAATTCCCTTTGACAGATGTCAGACACAGAGGATGTTTATTTTAGGTGAGGTGTGACATCAAGCTGCAAAATACGCTTCTAAATGTGAAACGCCTCACCATCCAGAAGTCATTGAAAGTTATATAATGCATGACTGTCATTAGGAAGTGCTGACACATTGCAATCAACTAAATTCTGATAAGACAGTCCAACGCGTTCGCCTGTGACTCTTAAATGGGACCGAAGAGGAAAAAGCCCGAGCAACAAAGCATGACATGACGCTTTCTCTATGGGTCTTTACCCTTCAGAGCTTCCATGGGCATTTAAAGCATGTGCAACTGAGTGCAAGTGAATGACACTAAGTGTAACAGAAAAGAGCAGGCCTTACTCTTTGCACCCTGCCTCAGACACCCCCCCTTAGCATAATCACATTGGAAGTTATCATAGCTTGAACGGTAAGTCAGGACTTATTTCCTAAACTGACGTATGACCGATTTTTGTTCCCACAGCCTTCAAATGTTGAAACACAATAACAAAATTTTGGCGACATTACAGAAAAAAAAAAAAAAAAAGAACAAAAACGTGAAAGCGGGATTTTTTTTTCCCTCAAAGAGAAAAAAAATTGTGTTGCAGTGAAATGGAATGAGTATTCCCCTTGACGTATTGGCTTGGGCTGATGAAATTCTGTTCACTGTCTTTCAGCCCCACCAAACAGTGGTGAACAGAATGCCTCCAACTGATCAGCATTGGAGCCAACGCATCAGTGTGTGCATTGGGATGAAGAAATCAATGTCAGCGGATTCCCATAGCACTTCCATCTCTGCCAGCGAGCCTTCATACAGGGATGGAAAGCCATCAACTGAACTTACCCAAAGGGGATAGCAGACACCCGATATTGATGTTTGAAGGGTTGCCCTGGTGCCAAGAAAGGCCCTTGTAAAAGCCATGGTAAAGGATTACCCAAGCAAGCATGTCCTCCCTCAGCACAGCGAAGAACACTAGTTTCCACCCTTGGTCGTGTTTGAAGGGTCATTTTTAAGCACAGCTAGGGATGAAACAAACAACAAGAGGAGCTAGGAGAGACCATCCATCACTCCCACTCTGCTCTGCCCTGCTGTTTGTTGGCCTAAAGATAAAGTTGGTCTTATCTTCAATTAAGCTTGATCAAACATCTTTAAAGGCCCAATCTGTAATGCGAAAGGAAAACAAGAGACTAGTCTGCCAGTCTGGCACTGGAGACTTTTTTTTACTCTCAAATTGATTGACAGAGGACTTGAATATTACAACAATACCCAAGAGAGGCTTTTTTTTTTTTTTTTTTTACTGTGATGATTGGTATTATAGTTTGCAGCATCCGAGCAGCCATAATGGCAGTGAAGAGTTTTCTTAGGGGTATTATGGCTTTTATGTGACAGTTACCAACACTCGTGTTCTTTTGAAAGTCAAACACATATTGTGCACAGATTTAAAAAAGAAAAAAAAAAAAAAAAACAGAAAACAAGATCAGGCACTAGCTGCCTTAAGTGTTTTTATTCTGTTCATCCATATTTTGCAGTTTTATGGGTTTATGGGTTTCTCTAACAGGAGTTTTTTAACAGGGTGAATAACAGTGCTACACATATGCAAATATGCACGTAGCATAAGTCATCTACAGTTGTAAAATGGATATATTCAATATGAGGAACAGTTCTTTACAATGCAGATGTGTACTGCTAAACACTGTAAATATGCTGTATCCTTATTACATGCTAATTAAAAATGTTTTCTTCTTCATAATCTGAAAATCCATTATATTCTTATATTCTTAAAATCTCTCATGTCTCATATTGCATGTATCCCTACACAATTTCCATGCATTGCCACACTCCATGTTTGATATTTATTCTTTTCCTATATATTTTCCATTAATTTCCTTTTTTTTGTCTCAGTATGCTCTATTGAAGTGTGCACACCCAGAACACATTATGTGATACGTCTTTTCACACTTTTCATTCATTTGTTCTTTCCCATTTAACACATTCTAGTCTTGCAACTCTTACACGATATTTTTAACGACCCAATTTTCACATGAAGATCAATAAAGTTTCAAATTGTTTCTTCTTACTATCTACCCATGTACAGTCACCCTAAAATTATGATGAAAAGAATTCACACAATATAAAGTTTTATTTAGCTACATTAGTTTTTACTATGGCCTATTGTTATACTTGTGAAATATAACAGAGCTGGGATAAATTCAGATTAGACTGAGGTAATAACTGAGATTCTAAAATTATGCCAATGAACAGGCCAATTACTGATACTTTCAAGTGTGGTAATGGCAAACTGGAGAGCAGAAAATCTGCAGCTATGCTGTCGGTCCCATGTCAGCTGAGAGGGTTTTTTTCCTGTGGCTTGGGGTGCTGCATGCAGAAACAGCTGAACAGATGAGACTGATGTAAGACTGCTCTGCTAGACAATGTAATTAAAACCATGCAACCATGGTCTGTACTTTAACTTGAGGCTCAAGTAACCAACTCCCTCTCCCCAGATTTTTCTAACAGGTAAGACAGGCGATAAAGATCCTGTGCACAAAAACAGTAATAATCCAGATATATTTACAAAGAGTCTTTTATTTGTACCTGTAAAATAAAAATTAAACTACCCCATCATATCAAAATGTCTATTTTAGCTCAGCATTTAGAAATGCTACCACTGTAACTGAATCTTTTACAACTTAAAAGTCCATGTTCACTGGTCACTGTTGCTGTGTTGTCAATTTTTTGGAAAGAGGCAAAGGGCAAAGCCAATGCGAGGCAGGTGTAAATAATAGCAGAACCAGTATTATAAAACAAAGTAAGACTTACAAAAAAAAAAAAAAAAAGCAATTCTCTGTTAGTGGAGTGTGATGCTAGCTAAACTGGTACAGAAGCTCAGCTATACAAGAAGAAAAACATGACTGCTGGTTGCGGTCATTTCAGGACAGAACAGACACACATTCACTGTCATTTGATAATTCCTCCTAATCACCGATTCATAGGAGACATGTTAATTACAAGGCAGTTATTTTTAAATTTGTTTTAAAATAGCCATATGGGGACACATTAGAAGAAGTGAACTACTGAGGCCATAACGTCTTGTGGGGAAAAAAAAGAATTATTGTCTTTAATATGTTTTTGGCTCAAAGTTGGGTTGTGGTCTCATGCTTTTGGCCACTTTGTGTATTTGTTAACATTGACTGAATTGACTGAGTGCTATCCATGGTGCTGAATACACAAACTGCAAGGGGCTAAATATACTGTACATGCAGCCTAGTGCACGAGTCAGTAGCATGCATGATACTTCTATGATTGGACTGAACTGATAAAAGGGTTCTATCATCACTGAGGCTTACTGAAAAATATATTTATATTAATATAAAGTATAATATATTTTCAGCTTAACTCTACAGATTGGTGGCAGCTATCCAAAGCCACCTATGCACCTTACTTGGATAGTCACAACATGAGGCTTGTGGGTAAAACGATCTCCCTCAGAGATTCAAGACAGCACGAGGTGAGTACTTGATACAAATATAATGCATCATGGGTGAAGTAACCCTTTAAAATATTTTATTTATTTATTGCTAGTAACTGTGAAAAAATTTTATATTGCAGACAAAAAATCCATAAGTGTCTCCTAGACAGCATTGAGTGAGCACTCAGGGAAAGCTGGACTCAGCAGCGATGGCTGAACCTCTTCACCATCTCCATCTGAACAAATACTAAAGAGAAGAGTTTTAGTTTTACCATTATCATGTTGCATGATTCTAGGAAACTCAAACAGATATTACTCATTGCCATTTGAGCCCACTAATGAGTAAAATTGCTGAGTACAGATAGTCATGCAAGCTATACTCCTTTTTTTTATTCTTCATCTTTGCAGGTCATCAATAACTTACGAAAACCAATTTGACCCACAATATATACAGATAAATAGGCTAGAAAGCACCCACACCATCTATACAACAAATAATTACATCCAATAACCGTTTACAATGTCTAATTAATGTTCACAGTGTAGTGGCTTTCAAACAGTTTGGTGCTGAGAGGGGCTCTTATTGCACAAATCTGGACACATATCTTTTTTAAAAATAAAGTAAATCTAAATAAATCTCTTATATATTCAAACCTGCTCGTAGTGAGTAAAGGCTGCAACCAACAACAGACCCAGCTTCCATAACAACAGAGTCACAGCAGTCAGCTGTAGCAGGACACAGTAAATCACAAACTTTTCAGCAACTTAAGGCAGATGTTCAGTGGTCATTTACAGGTTAGTACACCAGATATGATGTCAGATTAATATTGGTGCAGGACGAAATCTGTTGTGATGGTGTGAGCTGGAGAAGCCCGGCAGGAATAGACTGCTTTTGCAAACCCGCTTAAATCTGTGATAAAAACTACGGAGCATGTGAAAAATGTGGTGAAAACTCAACTTTGATGATGAAGGAGCAAACATCCCATTTTCCACTGTGAAAGGCTCCCAAATGAAATATCAAAGGAGAAAAAGCACCAGAAAGTGATTTTTGTGAGATCCGCATGATTTCTCTATACAACAACACATTTCATCATCTTATTATTCGGTTTATTGTAACACATAAATCATTTCTGTATCATACTTGAGAACTTCCAACTGTTTGTGTTACCCATGAGCTGTGACCTCAATACACCAAACAATCTTTATAGGAGACCAAACCATGGATGTAAACAAATAAATATGAGAACTTGACCCCACTGAAATCCCCAGTTTAATTAATGCCAGGTCCCCTCTCTGTAATTTGAAGTCTCCTTTATTAGAAATTTTAAAAGTGCCATCCCCAGGGACACTCTGAGTCACAGGGAAATTGTGGCACAATATGTTTTTAATTTCCCAGGAGGCCCTAGCATAGCAACTATTTAACGATGGAGCAGCTTTGCTGAATGAAACTAAAAGGTATGCTTTTTTCCTTTTGTCATCATGAGTGGCGCTCACATGAAATATTCTCCCTATTTGCATGGGCCTCACTTGCCCTTCAGCACATCTATCATGCAATTTCTTTTATTTGTGTCCCACTAAGATATGCACTGCAGTGTTGCTTGACAAAAGTGCAACATCTTACCTTCAAACACTAGCTTGGAAAACGGTTTTAATCCCTGAAGTGTTGTAACTTTTTTTCTTTATTGGCCCATCAGCTGATCCCTCAGAAACAGCAAGTCCACAAAAAAGTTAAGATTTTACAGAGTTAACATTTCAGACTGGCCAGACAGTACAACATAGTAAATGTTAATGATAATTCAATGTAGACATTTTGACAAACTTGATAGACATCCCTTACAGCTCCAATGCTTGTTTTCCGTAATTTAACCACTTTGTCTCCTCATCTGGTGAGAATTATTTGAAATGATGTTCAGGCAACAGTGAAGCAGGTGCAGCAGCCAGAGCCGTTCATGTTCACTGACTGGTTTCACATTTATGTCACTTTTGTGAATCCACTGGGGTCCGCCCCCCTCCTCCTCACCAATGTTTCTGCTCATCTTTTGTTCAGTTATTCACATCGTCTGTAAGTGATGGTATTCTAAAATAACTTACACACATGTATACTATAGACAGCTCATTTCATCAGACAAAAGAATGAAATGTTGTGCGCCGTATTGCATCACCATGTGGAGCGTGTACCACGTACTTATGACTGCAGCACCGCGGGTTCGATTCCAGCCTGAGCCCTTTGCTGCATATCTGTCTCCTCTCTCTCTCTCTCTGCCCTGTATTTCCTGACTCTCTCCACCATGACTATTCAGTAAAGCAGAAATGCCAAAAGTAACCTAATAAAGAAAAAAAAAAAGAAAGAAGAATAAAATGCAACAACTGCTGCACTATTTGTGTGGCATTCTGTCACCAACCAGCTGTATCACTGCAGTTGTTACTGTAGTTTTTCTTATATACCTCCTCGTCCTAATTTGAGCAGTGCAACGGATGGAAAAAGAAAAACGTAATGGTTCAAAAGTCCAGAACGGTGCAAATGGTGCAATGCAGCTAAAGCAGTAACTATTCATCCCAACTGTGGTAATGAGGCTATATTAGCTTTTATTAATAATAAAATAAGACACTGACACTGTGTGTGCTGCTGGGCAAAAAATGATTTGACAAAATTTATTTGAATAAGTTGGCATGCTAGCTAACGAGCCAGCAGCACTTTCAATAGTGACCATGGCAATACTGACAATTGTTACTGTGTAACCCGACTGCATAATTCAAAATAACAAAAGAATTTATTGCTAGAAAATAGTTCCACATCCCAGCTTCAAAGATGATCCACATTGATAAACGTTAAGCTCGGAGGACACAAGATTTGTTAAAATATAATTAAGCAAGGTAGGAAGATGCAAAGTCAATTTCTAGCCATGTAGATGTCGTTTCAGAGGCTTTTTGAAGGTATATTTATTTTCTATTTGTATGATTTTAGGGCAGATAAGAAATGCAGCTCTGTAAGGAGATTTGTTCCTGAACTAGGCTGAACCCAATGACCCAAGAAAACAGTCCTAGTTTTATAATGATGTATGCTGCTTGCATAGCGTAACTAAGACTTCAATAAAATGCCGCAATAGAAAGATAGAACATTAGAGAGGCATTTGAACAGATAAGGGCAGAAACTATTAAGCACTTCAACCATGCAGTCGTCTATTTTTGTTCCAGTCTGGCTTGTGCGTCGGTCCTCGATGTGACGTGTTCGACGGTGTCTGGTGCAGACAGTGCGACTGCCTAGGAATGAGGGAGCCTCTGCAGAGTCAACACATTGTCAGGCATCGTGGTTTCCATTTCCCAGTGGGAGCCTTAAGAGGACACACGGCACTGAGTACTTCTGTGGTCACTGCTCTACCTGGCCTCGTGCCAGTTCTATCACCCAGCGTGCTGTTTTGGGATTATCATCAAATTTTGAGCTGTTCTCCAGCTTTAAAAAGTGTCTCACTAAACACAAAACTGCTCAGCCCTGGTTAGTAGATAAGAGGGGTTTTTTTGGGCTTTGATGTTTCGGCTTTAATGAAAACATATTACTACATACCTGTAGGGAAGAAACATACTCAGCAAATCAGAGAGTTGCCAAGCAGCTGTTTGAAGTGTCCTTGCCCAGCCCTCACGCCTCTCATTTCAATGTGGACAGATACTGTCTTCTAATGTGCCTGCAATATACTGCATGTTCCTCACGATGGCACAAATCAATAGACATACTAATCCTAGTGTATCCAGTGGGGCATTCTGTTATCCTGCAAGATTTTCACACACTAACTTAAAAATCTGTTGAGTGGTCTTTAGGGCAAGTTTCTTATTCCTGTCAGAATGAGAGGGATTACGTACAAGACTTACGGCTTCGCCCACTTAGAGTTTAACTTTTTTCTATGTGAGGCAAAAAAAAAAAAAAAAGAATCTAGAATAAGGCAAGTTTTACATTTGCTGACATTGTGGGACATGATAAACACCAAACGGGTTGGGGAAAAAATTGCCCCATCAAGCTGCCAGATGAAAAGCCATCTGTTATCTTTCATCGCTGACATTTTTCAAACTCAGTGGTGAAGATGGAAGAAACTGTTTGACTGCATCTGAATGCACAGCAGTCCAGTCCCGCTGGAGGGGTAGGTGGTGTGTTTGTGTGTGTGTGTGTGTGTGTATATGGAGGGAGTGGGGGAGAGGATGGGGGGAACCATAATGTTACACACCTGTCTTTTTTCCAAGGATCGCTTGATGCAACATCTGCATCTGTGACAGTGCCAGACCGCTGTGCACTGATGTTAATATTATGTTTCAGCCATCCATTAGTCTCCGGTCCCGGCACACCTGTCCAGCAGCATTTTGGCCGGGAAATGAACTGAAATGGATTTAGAAAGCTCGCTGCATTGCCTGTTTAATTTCGGTGTTGAAGTCTACAACTTGCCAGCATAAGGTGTCTTGCATTATAGCAGGGAAGTTCATTTCAAATTTCAACTTTCTCCTGACATGCCACAATTTGTGTTGCCAATATGCTTGTTCACTCCTGCAAAAATCAAAACAACAAAAAAAATAAATAAATAAAAAAGCAAAATGCAATCTAGGATTGTCACAAACAACGCCGGAGCTGCGTTCTTCATCAAACACACAGTTGTTGAACAGACTAATAATTGTAATTATAAGGGAATACATTTGACTTTAATCCACTCCTGTGTTTGCCTCAGTGATCCTCTTAGCTGCACTTATTCCACATTAGTGATGTTTACAGTTGACATGTTCCCGCCTGCTCCCTCCCTCCATCAATCTACAGCTCCAATACTGGCATTTGTTGCTATTTTGAGAGTATCAAAAGGGAATAAAATGAGGCACCTGACTGATGGCAAATTATTCCCCCAATCCCTGAACTGTGTGTCAAAGCTAAGAGGTATGACTCAACTCACAACTAAGAGAGCTTGGAATCCAAGATTGTCACAGAGTAAAGAGTTGGCGTGTAATGGAATTGAAAAGCACAAAGCCAGTGGTACATCACACTCGAAATTCCTCAAGCCTGCAGATTTGAAATCAAGTCACGACCCCGGTAGCCATAAGTGCCATCCAAGTCAAATCCCAGTTGCTTGCATGTGTCTCTCTCTGTCAGAGGGAATCCAAATTCCCCCATCAATCGTAGCGGTGGGCGACACGATCCCTGACAACTTTTCACATCAGTCTGGGGATTAGAGGCATAAGGTTTACGCTGGCCTTGCCAGAATCCTGGATAACACTTTTTGATTCAGCAATTTAAACTAATTTCAAGGCTGGCTCTGCAGCAATTTTCTGGATCAATGGAACGTCATAGCTCACTTGGTCACTAGCCCTCTTATCGCAGGTACCCAACATGGAGGGGTGCTATGCTAATTGCCCAGACTGGAGAGCTGCAGGCTACGTTTTCCTCCACCTTTTCTTCGGTCCTGATGGCCACAGCTGAAGATTTGATTTTAATGATACTTAAGCATTTTAGTCATTACCTGGAAATAAAAGCCTATAAATATAAAGACACATTGTTACTTGACATGATTACTTGGTCCTTCTTAGATTGGATTACATTTTCAGTGAAAGGGCTGTAATGACCAGAGGCCAGGCGAGGCGTTATTATTATAAGCTATTTTTGATATAGATGACAGACAACTGAAGATTCGTCCTGCACTAGGTAACAGCAAAATACACAAAGATAGCTTTGCCCTGCACCAAAGGACTCTCGACTCTATCCTGTTCTAATAGAAAATTGAAAAAAAAAAAAAAAAATGATGGAAAAAAAATGAAGGATGAAAAAAAAAGGTCCACTGTGAGAATAACAAAACCACAGCCTTTCAAATGTAGCTTTTGTGTAATTATTACATAAGCCCAAGGCAAAGATAGTTGAAATGCATTGACTTTCAAAATGGATACTGAGTGAGGCAACCCTGGGCCATCCTCAGATACAAATTATGTAAATATATACCATTCAATTTTTGTGAACTCGTGCAACGTATATATTTTTTGATTGCTATCCAATAACCATGAAACTAAGCACGCGGGAGAACTGGACAGATACTGTTGGGAGTCTGGCTGGAGCCCTGAACACTAGAGTGTAAAATAAATAAATATCTACAAATCATTTCCGTAGTGTGGCTTCAGGGCGGCACAGCTGAGGACAACATTATCTCTGTGACTATTTATTGGTGCTGCTGGCTCCCCTTATTCCTTTGAACATGAATAACTCAAATGTTGCAACTGAATCTTCAAAGTTATTAAATCTCAGGAGAGAAGAAAAGAACTCACAAACTGACAAAATGACCAAAATTGTTGTAATCGGTGGCATATTCAGCAGTGTTTTCTCCTTATTTCTGCAGACATGCTATTTCATGTCTGCCTGGGACAAGACCAAAACAGTATTTTGGGAGG
>OMLF01015758.1:0-10443 GCA_900302615.1 Holocentrus rufus
GGGGAGAAAGACAGGAGACTCATTTTAAAACATTACATGTCGCTTTTTTTCATAGCGCCTCAGAGTGGAGGGCAACAATTACATGTTTTATAATCATAAAGTCTGAATGCACAATTGCTGCGCACACGTCACTCCAACCAGGCTTTTTGGGGTCAAAATCTCGCGATATCCGCTCGTGAGATCCCTTGAACTTCCTTTTTCCTTCTGCGGCCCGAGAGGTATAAGAAAATCTCTTTACTGCGGCAAGAATAATAATTGAATCTTAATAAAATCTTCACCATCTTACACTTTAGACCTCTGTTTTTTCTAAATTATTATAGCATATATAAAGCAGCATCAGTCAGTCATATATGGATGCCTAGATCCTACTTCAATTATGTTATTTTTGATGTACCCGGTTCGGAAACGTTCACGTTAGCTTTCAGCCATGTTTGTTCTCATTGACCAAATAACCAAGCTTCTTTACGATTACTGGTACCGACAACTATATTTTCATGTACATTAACTGTCAAATCACTTTTATGCCTTGTGATTTTAACGTCTGTAACGTCACTTTTTACTCGTGAATTTTCAGACTAGTCTTCACTGCTCATGCTAAATTCCTAAGGAGAGGCCGACAAGCATGAGGATGTTGTAACGATGGCTTAGCGGCTAGCTACATACTTAACAGCTTTCTTCTTTTATTGTTCTAGATATCCGAAAATGGTCCGCTACTCACTGGACCCCGAAAACCCGACCAAGTGTGAGTAATACATATGGTTTAGCTGTAGCTATATTTAGCGAATGTCTATTAGCTGCTAACGTTAGCTGGTTGCAGTGATGACTTCTTAGGACACCTTTGGATTACCCATGAAAACAAATGAAGAATAACTGAGCTACCAAAGTGAAATACAGTTTGTTTCACTGAGTGCATCACCTCGTGTTAATCAAAAACCTTGTCTTGTTTCAGCATGCAAGTCGAGGGGCTCCAACCTCCGGGTTCACTTCAAGGTAACATGCCACGCTGCTCTCGAAACAGTGCTAATGGAGCATGACAACCAAAGATTTAGTGTCCACAAGTGTTTCTACCACAATTTAACAAATTAAATGCTTCTTACACATTGAAACAGTTGCATTGGTACTACTACATAAAAGTGTAGAGATGTTTGATGCCAACTTAACCAAGCTTAAATATCCAAAATAAGTGCTGAAAATCTATGCAGTGCACATCTAATTGACTTGCTGTTTATTCAGTTCCTGTAATTACAGCATGGTTGGTCACTTGTGATTTCTCCTTAACTTTAGCTGCATTTGCTTTTACTACATTTTCTAAAAAGCAACATAAGAGTTAGATGAGTTGGATGGTGTCCAAATATATTTTAACAAGCCTTTCATGTGTACGTAATGCACAATTTAAGAAATTGGTTTTATTTAACCCAAAGAGGTTAAAATGCTTTGCTTGACTAAAACTATCAACATGTGTTTGTTGAAATCCAGGTACAAAGACCAGTATTAGCCGGTACAATTTCTGAACATTCCTAGTCATTCTGACCTGGGTATTGTCTGTGTATGCTTGTTTACCAACAGAACACCCGTGAGACAGCTCAGGCCATCAAGGGTATGCACATCCGCAAGGCTAACAAGTACCTGAGGGATGTTATCGTCAAGCACCAGTGTGTCCCTTTCCGCCGCTACAACGGTGGTGTTGGAAGGTGTGCCCAGGTGAGTCTGAATACATGAAAGTCATTCTTAACGTGTGTGTATCTACAGCATCAGTCAGTCGCTGGTTCAGAAGTTGCAATGATGACCATCTTAGGACACCTTTGGATTTAAACATGAAAACAAAATCACATGACTCTGAGCAACTCGGTGAATTATACACGTGGAGACGTTGCCTGTTTGTGCTGCAGTCTTTTCCATGCGTCACATTTGTTATGCCCTTTTCAGGCCAAGCAGTTTGGCTGGACACAGGGACGCTGGCCCAAGAAGAGCGCCGAGTTCCTCCTCCACATGCTCAAGAACGCTGAGAGCAACGCTGAGCTGAAGGTACGCTGAAGAGTCTTAAATTAGCGCTTACTCTTACTGATCTGAACAAATGGAGTTTGTCACACCTTTAGTTCTAAGTTTGAGATGTGCTTGATCGGAATGCACAGTTTTTGGAAATTCTCCTGTTGGTTGCTCATCAAGTCCCTGGTATCTCATTGGCTCTTGCGCTCCATGCTAACACTTTACCATATACTATAATGTTGAGTGATACTAGGTAACTAGCATATGTGTGGAATGGTAAGCAACTTAATGTGCAGCAAAGTCACTTTCAGGCCTGCTATGAAGTCTTGAAAGTTGGAAATTGCTTAATTCTAACTATTAGTTATAACTGTACTCGTTAAAAAATGTCTGATTTCCAACATAATCTCATGTAATCTCATTAAATCATGTAAAGAATCTAATATTTGAAACAATCCCATATTCAACAAATTGGTAAGCATTAAATTATCATAAAACTACTATCAAAGTTAAACTGAACAGCTGGTAAAAAAATAAACAATGTGACATACATTGATTTCTTTGAGTATAAAGAATTTCTGTAAACTTGATTTTTCACAATTGCATTTAAAGTAACAATTTAGATAGTAAAAGCTTAGTCTGGAAATTTTGGTTTGTGTACCCTGAAAGTAATTAAAGCATTTGAATTTACTCTTGAGAGGCAGTGCGAACTCTGTGGTTTATTGTAGTATGGTTGGGAAATTAGTATACAATAAAAACCACAGACTTTATATTATAAAACTCTCAGTCTTTGGTTATCCTGCTCTCACTCAAGAGTAGGATATGCTGAAGTGTTGTGTAGAGCACAGGCACAGAACTATCCAGGACACATGAAGGGTTTTGGTTTGAGTGAGTAACCAATGGGTCAGTCTACTATAAACTTGAACTGTGTGGTTTATTTAACAGGAGATGGATTGCAATGATGACCATTTAGGACACCTTTGTATTACACATGAAAAGAATCTTGAATCTGAGCAATCCAACATGTTAACTCATGAATTCGTTTTTAAAACTCATATCTACATGACTAGACACTATGTATGAGTGGTCTTTCATAGCCCTGGTAATGTAAAATGTGATGCTGGTGTAACTGACAATGCACTGCAGTGGGAAGGACATGCACATTTGAAGAAAACAAATGTGTATTTACAGTAAAACACAGATTGAAAGTTTTTCTTTTTCTGCCTGTGATGTGGTTGGATGCGTGTGCTGACAGGGTCTGGATGTGGACTCCCTGGTCATTGAGCACATCCAGGTGAACAAGGCCCCTAAGATGCGCAGGCGCACCTACCGCGCCCACGGTCGCATCAACCCCTACATGAGCTCCCCCTGCCACATCGAGATGATCCTCACCGAGAAGGAGCAGATCGTTCCCAAACCGGAGGAGGAGGTGGCCCAAAAGAAAAAGGTACAGTAGATATCAAGAGAGAAACATCTGTGGTTGAGGTTTTTTCCCCCCCTCTCAAAAGTACTTGTTAACCATTTCAAAAGAGTCTGCTGCATAAGTGTAGAACAGCATTGACTGTTCTACACAGAAAATTGAGTCATTTACGATTGATGATTGAATTGTTTGTCTACCTTGTTCATTTTGACACATTGTTATAACAATCTCTCTGCAGTTCCTTTTTGATTAGCTGTGCTAATTATGAGTTACATACAATCTCAGCACTGTTCTGTAATTGACAGGTTAATGATTGAGTTTTGTTCTGCAGGTTTCACAGAAGAAGCTGAAGAAGCAGAAACTCATGGCACGGGAGTAAAATGGAAATAAAATTGGTTATGTCTTGATATAAAGTCTCTGGTATCTTTATTTGATGTTTGATTCTTGTGAAGCTGTTGGATATCTAAGGGTAATGTCTTGAGTGGTTTCCAGTGTCTGTCGTTGCACTACCTTGCAATGACAAACCATTACTGAGTAATTATTCTAATGGCAAACCCGCACAAGTAAACTTCACAGTTCACTTTGTTTGGAGTTTGCTTTTGGACTAATCAGCAGGCACAGGCCTATACTCTGCCTGGGCTTTTGCTGGTTGCCTGTCTATTAACATAAGTGCAAATCATTAATGGTTACTGTCTAGTTGTGAACTTGACTAAATCTAGAAAAATGACAGATCTGTTATTGCTGACAAACAGAACCAAGGGTTCTATGAGGATAAACTGACAGAAGAGAGTCCACTACCAGGATGTCTGTCTGCAGGTCTTTTCTGAAGTCCAAATGTCCTAAATTCAATTCTATAAATACTAAGATCTAAGAGTTGAATTCATTGAATTTGTGAGGTTTTTATTGAAAGATTTCCTCTACTCTCACTTATAGATTTCTTTTTGTCTGAATGAATCAAGTTCCTCTGCATCACTCGGCATTTATTACAAAACCATGCCTGTTGGGAAAGTGGCTATTGTAGATTAATGCACAGTACTTAATACTTACAGAGAAAAATCCAAGAAAATCTTATTACTTAGCTGTCCCAAGTTTTGCATGGAGAAGCAAAAGTTGGTTACAATGATACAATGAAATGTAACCTTAAGTAAGCTTCCATAACTATACTGCTTATGAACTTGTACTTAGGAACTTGTACTATGTTCACTTTTGTTATTTGATCTTTTGTATAATCGCCCACTTGGGTTAGAAGGGGCCCCCTCTCTCCGTGGTCCTTCCCAAGATTTCTTCCCTTTTTCCCTTAAATTGGGTTTTTTGGGAAGTTTTTTCTTGCTCGATATGAGGGTCAAGTCAGGGGGTGTCGTCCTATTATGTTTCTTGTAAACTGTGGGCCTGTAAAGCCTTTTGAGACTGTGAACGGTGATCTTGGGCTCTAAATAAATATGTACTTGAAATATGAACTTACTCCCACTTAAATCTAAAGTCTGCACTGGAAAGTTACTTACAGTGCTCTTCATAAGAAAATATGACTTATTCAAAAATAAGTATTACATTTTGATTTTAAAAGTCTTTAAAAACCTGAAATTTAACACATCTGTAGGCACCCTGACTACCCCATAGATCTTACTAGCTGCATTTGTCAGATTATTGCACAACAGAGAGATAAAGTACTAGAGATGATGTCTCTCGAGGACACCTCAGCACAGTGGGTCCTGTTAATGTGAGCAAAATTATTAAAAAATTAAATAAGTTAAATGGAACCAGTAATGATACTGGTGTAAAATACAGATTTGTGTATCTTCAGCCAGCAGTGTGCAGTCCAGTATTGCATGAGGATATTTAGCAACTGTACTGAGTGATTCCCTCAATTACATATTAAGGGATAGCCGCTTAACTGCCAATGACTATATTGCGAATGCTTTGCTCACCCTGGCTGTCATCCATTCTTTGTCTCTATCTGTATCTACAAGTATATGTTCACCATACATACTGTATATCTGAGCTAACCAATCAATTCTTCGATGGCTGTACAACCTCTTTAAAGTCAAAAACAAAATCTAAAAGCAGAGCTTAGCTACAACATACTTCACAACAAGACTTAAAGTAAAAACCCCAGTTGATAAAATGTAGTAATAGGGATCCATATGAACAAATTTTTGTTGTTGACTATTAAGCTGTAGAAAATCTGTATGGGGAGAT
Organism: Holocentrus rufus; assembly: GCA_900302615.1. Taxonomy (NCBI): domain Eukaryota; kingdom Metazoa; phylum Chordata; class Actinopteri; order Holocentriformes; family Holocentridae; genus Holocentrus; species Holocentrus rufus. The sequence continues at coordinate 5,600 of OMLF01015758.1, forward strand.
AATTGTGACTGTGGGTGAAACCTAGGATTGCAATAGTGATTCCTTTAACGTTATTTAGTGGCAGTATTTTCTAGTGAATTGAATTATAGTGAAATTAAGAATTACTCACTTTGTTTGGGATCACCTCACTGACCTCTGGGGGACCCCAGATCCTCAGTTTGACCTGAGCTGTACCCAGGTCCATGTATTGCACTTACACAGCTGACCACAAGGCAGCGCTTGTGTATCAGAAACTGTTTCCTAGGCCCTACCGTTTTTGTTTTGTTTTGTTTTTTGTTTTTAATAAAGATTCAACAAGGCTTAGAAAGAAACATCTCTTCTATTTTTAAGTAAACATTTTCAGAGTATACAAATAATAATAATGATAATAATAATAAAAAAGGGGCAATTAAACCCTACTAACAATGGTAATATTAATATTCCCAATGAAACACTAAATTCATACAGACAGATGACATCAGTCACAGCTCCTGAATGGGTCCCTAATGAACTTGGCTCACCTCTGATGAGGCTAAATATAAAATCCCTTAACACATTCTGTATTCTGTTGTATAGGACAGCTCTAACTGTCTGCTGGTTATGTGGGACAGCTGGGATGTCTGGCATTAAACTCAGTGTACTTGCAGTCTGTATTACTATCGACCTTTTTCACAGCAGACATTGTGACATGAAATAGCAGGCAAACACAAGTGTTATTAATCAGATTAATTAAGGTTATTTTCTATTTAGGTATAGAACTTGAATTAATGTAATAATGTTTAATAATCATAATAAGCTTTCAAAAAGACACACACATTCACATTTTAAAAAATGCCCCAACATATTAACTTAATAGTATACTGAGAGAATTCACACTCAGTTTGAGTGCAACTTGCGCAGCTCTTTACTGACCTGCACAAGTTGGCAGTTTTCATGGAAATAGTGGCCTAAATTTTTGATATATTTGAATCAAATTTTTTGATAATTTACCATCAGTGGCCACAAACTAAAATTTACAACATTAATTCAAAAATTGATATAGGTATCATTTAGCAACACATTATAGAATCAGCATATAAAAGGCATGAAGACAAATCTCTCTGGTCATAATGTCCTGCAGGGCAGTGACTTTCATTTTTAACCCTAAAGCTCTTGCATGCATGTCCTGGTTGAAAATTCAGCTCTGTAGCGGGGGGGAGGGGGGCTCGGGCTCCTTGCCGTGTCATCAGAAATTGTGGAGAAAGTGTCAATATAGCAGGTTAGTCAGGTGACTGGTGTCAGTGATGATTATTACCAGGACGACCATATGGAGACTGTGGGACAGGGCCTGCAGGGAAGCAGAGGGACCCTCATCCAGGCTTTAGGGATGCTACACTTATAGACACCTTATCTCTAAAAGTCATATGTCTGTATGTTTCAATGGCCAGCATTGTCAGCTGAATTTTTGTGGGCTGTTTCCATTTCAAAGGCAATAAATCACACCCGTGTTTCTATCCAAATGCAGAACAGGCCTTTATTTTTCATGGCCACAGTTCTGTAGATTTCATTTCGTGGGGAACTTTACAGAGCTCGGGCCTGTAAGTAACACAAATCAATTCATGGAAAATTACTCAAACTGTAAACAACTGCAAACAACTACAAAAAAAGAAAAAAAAAATTCAAATTCAATCAAGCTGATTTTTTAACTTCTATCCATTGTGCTTTCAAAATATATTGTCCCCGAAATGTATTATTAGTTATATATATTACTATATGACTAATAAAGATATTCTTCAGTTCAGCAAAAAACTAAATGATTGTATTGGGTTTGAATTCTCTTTACACACAAATGATATTCAGTAAACTCAGAAACGGGGATGTGACATTGAGACACTGGCCTCCTCTCATTGCCAAAATTGAATGTTTCCCTTCTTCAGACCAGAGGTAAAGGAGGATGCTGATAAGCTGACAGGCTGAGGACACCTGTAGCCTCACTATCATGTAGCACACTGCAAAAAATGCCCATCCAAACACGTCATTTAGGCCCATATATGGTCCTAAAATCTTTTTTTTTAAATACCGACAGTGGGAGGTGAGATGCAAGTCCACATGCTCCCCATGTAGCTTGGTGAATAATTTTAGAAACAAGTGTCAACATCTGGATAGGCAGAACACTCAATATTATCAGAAAAAAAATATTTCATTCATGTAAACAAGCTGATCTATATTTAAAGAAGAGCATCTATCTTACCCTGTTCCAAGTTCAAAAACTTCAGGACTAAATAGCCCACTGAGCTAAATAACTTTTTTTTTTTGCAGTGTAACCTAAAGCCTAGTATTTCTGTCCATTAACTAAATTCCATTTAACTTTCCCTTTGATTTCAAATCCACAGACTTCCTTTAGAGATAAAAACAAACATTTATTCATATAGAAATATATTGATTTTCCGCTTGTTTTACGTTTGATAGTGGACCAGCAAATCAAAGCTGTGATGCTGAGCCAATGAGGAAGCCCCCCTAAATCCAGTCGCTGTACGTCATCGCTAGGTCGCCCAATCCCGGCAGAAACACCCCCCTCCTCCTCCTTCCCTGCTCTCTGTTTTCCCCTCTCAAAGTTTTGACTTTTGAGGCAATAGACACTGGAAACAGATGATAATGTTTTATTATCTCGAAGCGCTTCTTGAACACGACAGAGAAAGTGTCTTTTTTTTTATTATCGTCGGGCAAACCTCTTCGAAGCTGAGGTGACCAGGGGACGGCGTGGGAAATACTGCTGCTGCGTATTATCTGATGCTCCCTTTTGGTTTCTTTTCTTTTCTTTTTTTTAAATTTGAAAAATCGGAATTTTATTGCCACTTCTAACCTGTGATGGGCTTTGACACCGAGTTAAAATAATAGTGGGTTTTTGCAGTCTGGACACTGTCAGGTGCGCAAGGCCGCCTAAAGCAAAGATAAATCTCCTTCAAAGGGTGCTGACCGTCCCGGATAATTCAGACGAGCCTCCACAGTCCATTTGGTGTTGGTTATGTTAGCCGTGGGTCAGATGGACGGGTCCCGACAGAGCGCCTTTCTCCTCAGCACCCCTCCTTTAGCAGCTCTGCACAGCATGACCGAGATGAAGACCCCACTGTACCCGGCGTACCCCCTGTCCTCCACCGGCCCGGCCTCGTCTACCTCACCCGCCACCACCTCCCCCAACCCGGGGGGCATGGCAGTGTCCTCCCCGGGGATCAAAACCTCCTCCACGGGACTGTCGTCGGGTCTCGGATCCCCGCAGCAGTGCGCCGCCGCCACCCCTCACGGAATAAACGACATTCTGAATCGTCCCATCGTCGTCTCCTCGACCGGGGCTGCAGCCGCCGCCGTCGCCGCCTCTTCCTCGGCCGGGATTTTGTCAGGACTGCCCCGCTTCAGCAGCCTCAGCCCCCCGCCGCCTCCCGGACTTTACTTCAGCCCCAGCGCCGCGGCGGTGGCGGTGGCCCGGTACCCGAAACCCCTGGCGGACCTTCCGGGCAGGACGCCGATCTTCTGGCCGGGAGTCATGCAGAGCCCGCACTGGAGAGACGCCAGATTTGCGTGCTCACCGCGTAAGTTTGTTGTCTGAACACTCACTGGGAAGGAGGAAAAAAAGGGCTAAATTTATCAGAACAAAATTAAATAGGTTAAAACACACTGAGATTACAAGGGATTTTCTTATTCAAACTTTTTCCGTGCAATGTGATTCTTGCGTGGAATCTAATTGCAACAATTACTCATAATTAAAAAAAATAATAACAGGCCTAATAAATTGGTCAACCAATTAGGCTGTAATTGTCATGCATTTTTACGGGCTCAATTTCTTTATTTCAGATCAGAATTCTGTGTTACTGGACAAAGACGGGAAAAGGAAGCACACACGTCCCACGTTTTCTGGACAACAAATTTTCGCGCTGGAAAAGACTTTTGAACAAACCAAATATCTCGCTGGGCCAGAGAGAGCGAGGCTGGCTTACTCGCTGGGAATGACAGAGAGCCAAGTAAAGGTAAAAAGAAAAACAAAAAACAAAAAACAAAACACAAACACAAATGTGCTCGCATGGCTCCAGGAGGAGAGCAAACAGAACTTTTCTCAGGGTTTTTTTCTCGGGTTGACTCCCCATTGAAATTATTAATTAGGCCTATCTCAGATAATTTAGAAGATATTTTATTTACAGCCTATTAAATAATCAGAATTTTAGGAAAACGTGAGCAGGCCTAAATGTTAATCTAAAAAGCTATATAAACACATGGTATATTTTATAATCAGTGCAAATTAAAAATGAACATGTTAACTAAGAAGATGACCATTATAAGAACTGCCAATATTCAAGGCCTTTGTCATCATTAAGGCCTATGCTGTATTTACATGCTCTCCTGTTTATAGATTTAATACACGTTTAGCCTAAACATATATGGTTAGATACATTTTTCTTCTAAAACTATAATTCTCAATCTTTATTTTTGGAGCATGCAATATAAACATGGACTGTTTGTTTGATTTGAATATATCCGCAACATATTCATCCTGTTGGGACCCTGATTCCCAAAATGTCACGTGTGTAAACAGAGCAGGAAAACATGGGAATATTCATTGTTTCTTGTCTTGTTGAGGTGTGGTTTCAGAACAGGAGAACCAAGTGGAGGAAGAGGCACGCAGCCGAGATGGCCTCGGCCAAAAAGAAACAGGACTCAGAGACGGAGAGGCTGAAGGGGGCCTCGGAGAACGAAGACGAAGACGACGACTATAATAAACCCTTGGACCCTAATTCGGACGACGAGAAAATCACACAGCTGCTGAAAAAACATAAACCGGGCTCTTCTCTGCTAATCCACACGTCAGAAAATGACAGCTCATAGATTTTGGGGAA
>OMLF01015759.1:4322-15354 GCA_900302615.1 Holocentrus rufus
ATTCTGTAGGGTTGGCTTTGATCAACTGAGCAGATTGCATTGTTGAGTTTATCAAGGATTTTTTTTTTTTTTTGGTTTGGTTTTTGAGGAATGAAATCTCCAATTGGCATACGGTCTCTGCACTTGCTAAATTAATAGGAAAAGATACCGATCTTGACGTTCTGAAAATCTTTGATAAATGTGCTGCTTGGTTAATCATCATTGTATGGATCCATGGCTTGTTTTGCGCCTGCTCTGTTGTCTTTGGTACTATTCTCTGTTCATGGTAACACACACAGGGCTCACAGTCTGTCTGATATCAGATGGGCATTGTCACGATGCTTTGTTAAAAGTGATTTCTGAAAGCCAGTGTCTCATTTGGTAGAATGAACTGTTCTGTCAACTCTACATCATGCTTTTGGTTGAATATTAAGAACTGTCTCAACAACATATTCTCCCATTCAGTATTTCCTCTTGTTTATATGAAATCCATTCATACAGTTGTATTTTAGGTCACCCAAGGCTATTTTGTAACACCCAATTCATTGCCAAGGAGCCATCTGGGTCACTCTAAACTGATTATGCATTACTACACGAGTCTTTTGCATAGCAGATGAGCATCCCCGCTGAATTAGATAGTGCTGTCATGCAGCCGTAACAAAATTTAGCATCAGAGTAACTGCATTTCCTCGAGTCAGTGGGGGAACATTTCACTGGGACTGGGAAATGTGAGCGGTCCGGCTTGTTTTTTCCGCCTGCCAGCTCCACAGCATGTATAGCGATCAATCTCAATAGCCATAGCTCTGTGTAATCTCTCCCAACACAATCTTCATTAACAAGACTGATCTCTCTGTAATGCCGCACCGCCGTGACGCGGTTTGCGCCAGCACACACGCACACACCGATGCACGCGCACATACACCTCTTTTTGGCTCTTTGTCATGCACACTGCCACGGGTGACCGTAACCAATGTGATTAGACGCCCCTGGGACAAGAGCAGACGGCTCACATCGCTCCTCAACACCGATACTCTCAACACCTCTAAAGAGGACGCATTCCAAATTCATCATGACCAATTCACTGCCATTCATGAAATTTGTTTATGGGGGATATCATTTGATCTCTTTATGAAAAAAAAACAAAATGGTGAATTATATCTGCTTAATGCCTCTTTTATTCTAACATAGCCCAGTGGTAACACAGTGATGTGATGGTAAGTTTGAATGCTTCTTTGTTCATCGCTCTCTGTTTCCTGACTGCATTACTGTTCCACGTGTCTCACATCGGCCCAAACTCAAGGCCACCCCTCTGGATTAGGTGTGTATGAAGTATGTTGGTTTGATGAGGTTCGGTGTACATGTAAAATGTTGATTTTAACCCTGAATGGATTTGTGTTTTGCTTTGTTTGGCAAGTTGAACATGTTGGGTTCAGAGGTATAGCAAAGTATACCAAATTAAGCTGTATAGCCTCCATTTTTGATTCTTGTTTATTAAGTTGAGGAAAAAGGGAAAATGAAGTTGTATTATAATCGATTATCTGTTCATGTCAAAATTGATGATGATGATAAACCCCCTTGTACACATAAAATTATTATATCTATATATTGCCAGTAGGGCTCCATATTGGCCGAGCCCTGGGCATATGGCACACGGCTGCTAGAGTTAGAATAGAGAAGCTCCTGCGTCCCGTCAGGCCTTTGTTTTGGGTTAGAAGAGCATATAGTACAGGGCCTGTCTTGTCACGGGTCACCCATCACTGTCCACCCCCCCAACCCCCCACAGGCACCCAGCTCACTCTTCTCATCTGTTATGCTAGTCAGCATCCCTCCCTCCATTTTGAGTGGAAGACTGTATTGTCTCCATTTTCCGTGGTGTTCAGAGTCTGTCACAGCGGTCACCACCGCCGCCGCCGCCACCACCACCACCACCACGCCGTAGTCTGTCCAATCGGAGCACGTGCCCCACCAAGATGAGGGCCGACACATTAGCATTTTGCAGCCTTTGGTTGGGGGATGCTCTGTCAGGTACCACGAGGGAGGGGGTTTGTGAGGGCAGTAAATGTAAACAGTGCTTAGCACACCACACACCCGGTGCTATCTTCATGGTTATTAGGAAAACAAGGATAGAAAGTATGGTGAAGAAAGTTATGTCTTGGGGGGGGGGGAAGTATTCTACTGTGACGTGCTTGTGTTTTATCTGCTTGCTCCTATTTAATGAAATATCACAAATAAATGCAAAAAGCAGAAAAAGCAGTGTCTTCTTGCTTCTTTTTGTGGAGAAGTATGGAAGGGGTGGAAGATTAGTGGTTGCAGGTATCTGTCGACGTTTCTCCTTGTCCCAGTCCTTGTCTTTGTCAGACAGATGATACTGACCGAATAAATCCACATGGAAGAGAATTTTTGCTCTCACAATTTCTTTTTTGTGCTTATCCAACACTGCGCCACATTCTGGCATGAGTTCTGACATCCTTTCCGGGCCTTGCATATTGTCGTCACGTGAGAACTGAAGAATATATTATTTTTGCATCTCTAATATATTCCAAGGAATGCATCCAAATTGTAGAGCAACATGCATGTCAAAGGATGTCCAGAACCTTATTCCAGAATAAGATGTCATGTGCCCTTTAGGCCTCAAGTAATGTACAAAAGATGCAGTTATCTTTGCAATGCTCCTTTATGCGTGTAGCAACCACAGATGTTATATTTTCTCCACTATGTTTTCTGAAATCACATTGTATTTTCTCATACATAGTCTGGGGTCATGGTTAGCGTATTTGAGGATGTCAGATCTGGATGATGTTGTTTCCAATTTCTAGTGCGCTAACGAGTGACATTCTGATTCATTTGAAGGGTTGTGCTAAAACAGTACCACTACATACAACTCTGCCAGCCAATCCGAGATATTGGCTGGGTGCAGACTCTAAAGCAACACCTGTGGGGCTGTGCACTACCCAATCCCAGGTAATCATAACGACGAAAAACCGCAGAAAACCGACCACAAGCCACAAATGCCACTCATTCTCACTCATACATGCTCATGGAATTCTGATTTTCTTTTTCTATTCCAGTGGCACAGTTTTGTTTTTCTGGTGAACCACCACATTCTCTGGTCTACTCCTCAGGTCATAGCCCCTCTGTATTTCTCTTCCATATGGACAGTAGGGTAGGGGGAGTGAATGGGGCTGTCTGAATGCCTGCTGTCACATCTTACATGTAAGGTTCCTTAAGCTCCCTCTCTTAAGGAGGCCTCGAGTTTAGTCAAGTCATCACTGACCATCCTTGAGCCAGCTGCCGTGAAGCACCCACTGTTCTTGGTTGAAAGAAATGGGGCAAACAAACTGCATGGCTGCATAAACCTGACTGTTAAATTATTCATCCAGATGAGTGGAGATTACCACACCCTCTCTATTTATGAGGCATGTAGGCTATTCATGCCCATGCATTCACTACAATTACTATTTGATAAATTGTAAGATAATCCCTAGATATATAATTAAAATATGACCAGCTCACTTGTTGTAAAGCATCACAGGATAAAACTCTCCATACTATGTTTGCATTATAATTATCCATTTTTCACTCTAAATCTGTTTCTAGAGCATGCTGCAGATGTTTTCTGTGGGACCTGCAATCTGTTCCAATGTATTCCAACATTTGGTCTAGACTTTACATTATATCTATCCAGTATATCTGGTCTATTTTATCTTGAATATGAGATGAACTGTAACTGAGGTAAGTATGAATGAGATGAGGGAGACGCCTTCCATTTTGGAAAGACACAGTTCAGAGGAAATTGTAAGTGCATGTTTATAATCTCCTCCCAATTTGAAGAGCTAACTGTTTGAGATGCAAATGTGATTGAAAATAAATTTAAAGGTGCGCTATGCAAAAATGACTGGGGAGCAATTCAAGTGAGGACCATTTAGACTCAACTGACCAAACTGAGTCTATATGGTCCTCATTGAGTGGCGACCCGCTGATAAATTGCATCCCTATTCCATGTTTTTCTCAGTGGAGTCTAATCAATCCTCACTTAAATCGACCCTCTGCAATTTTGCATAATGCACCTTTAAAGAGTAACTCAACACTTTCATTCACATATGGCAGAAAATGTCTGCTGCATTGCCCTTTAGGGGTTGAAACTTTCAGGCATGATGCATTTCTGGCCACACCCAATCAGTGATGTCAGAGCAGGTATTTTTAGGAGCTGTCAATGGCAGAGTGCCTGCAGCTACATCACAGATTGGGTGGGGCTAACCCCTAGAGGGCAGTGCAGCAGCAGTTTTGGGCAAGTGTTGACTGACTCTTTAACATAAAGATTACAGTTTGTTGTGGCTCTCTCTCACAGAACACCCCGAGACCCTCATTGCACCGTGAGTATGCTGTAGTTTGTAGTGGCACTGAATTAAGTGAATAAACTAGAAGATGGATTGGATTTAAAACAGTGGCTTGCATTGATCTGAACAGGAGGCTGCCAAGTGCATCCTCACAAATAAACCAAAGGCTTTGCTTTGATTCCACTCATTGTCTTGAGCAATTTTAATGTAATGTTTGTGGCTGACAAACACACAACGAAGGGATTTTTGCTGTTTTTCCCTTAAGCAGAAGTCTGATGTTTTTCTCTGAAATGGGTGGTCACAGGGTGTTCAGCTCAGCAGCCCAGTGACTTGTGTTATTCACCTCAGAGAAATGCCTCATCACGTCTCTCTCTCTCTCTGTCTCCTTCTTCTTTGGTATCCTAACTATGTGCTGCCTCCTAGAGATGCTAATGAAGAGGTTCTCCGACCCAGTCATCATAATTCCCAGGGTGCCACTGGAGGAGAACCAGAACCCCTGGTGGAGAGACCCGAACCTCGGAGGAGCGGCGGGGTCGTACGCTTTGCCGTAGATGTAAAGCAGGCGGATTAGACCGTCCTGTGTGGAGGCAGCTACAACATATGCAGAGACTGCTGCTCTGTACTGTACATATCTAGTATTTGCAACTAAGTTGTATTAGAAAAAGAGTTGAGTCCCACTGAGAACTTTCCGCTTTCCAAGAGGAAACCCACATACTGTAGAGCCCACGCATGTTTGAAACAGCTTTTGGCTGTTTGATCCAAGGCATTATTGCAAAGGTGCTACTTTAATTTCTGGTTACATGCTCTTGTTTTAATATAATTTAATAATATGTTTTAATGTCAGTAATGTTAGAAATACCACACCATAAAGTGCTTATACTATAATTACAAAAAACTGTACTGTACATTTATCAGTTATAGTGTAAATAAATAATCCTAACTTGCACATTGCCAAACTGTATTGTAATTCTTATGTTGTATGATTAATATCTTTTTGGAATCGGATGTTTGTATGGCCTGAAGTGCAGAAGTAAGCAAAGAAAAAAATCAGTGTAGTTCAGCATGTAACTCAGATTCTTTGGCCATGAAGTTGAATTGCAGGCTACAAAATTTGAGTTCTTAAAAATTAAATGGACGAAACCTCGTTCAATCTTGATTGCTGTTGTAGAGCCATAATGATTCAAAGCTGGACCGGTAATTCAGACACTTGTTTAGATCGTCTCATTTAGTCTAATCATGTATTGCTTACTGGATCTGAGAAGCTCATAACGTAATCACAGCTGAATCCTCGTGGAGATTTATTAAAAGGCGAGGAGGCTGGAGAGAGACTTTGAAAAGAATATATCAAAACCAGATGTGTTGTGCACTTTCACTGAAGATTTCTGAGTATGTTTGGATTAAGCAGAGTATAATTTTGATGTGTCCACAATCTTCTGGATGCACTGATTTGCAGAAACACCCTTAGTTAAATTGTGTGTTTGTTATGACTGAAAACACCCTCCAATTTAAACCGACACTGCATTTGAACCTCACTGTAATTTCATACTTAAAGTAAAATGACAATGTGGCACAACGGCCTATGAGCCTATGGAACTTATTCAATAAATTGGGATTATAAATCTTCAAAAAACCCTTAAAAAGTGCACAGGGCTGTGTTTTGTTGAAGAGCCCTGCTTTTTTTAGCTACATTAACCCTGCTGAACTAAAACTGGGACTAAGCCTTTTAACTTGTACTCCTCTGAAATGTGTAAAGTCAACAAAAGAGGGAAGAGCAGTGAAGTACCCATTTTCCCCCGAAAGAAACAGAAACAACACTTTAGCAAGGACATTTTGGCAACATGCTCGGGTGCCTTGTTATGGCAGACACTCATATTTCATTTATGGCTCATAGTCCAGAAAGGAAAAGTGGTGTATGGAAGTGAAAGAGAAATTAAAAGAAAGCAGAAAGGGGAGGAGGCTTACTGAGGGCTGTGGACAAGGTTGTATGATTTGGGAAGCTGCTTCCTCAGCCTCTCTTTGTTAGGTTTATAAGAACAGAGAGGATAAGTGTGATTATGGTAACATCCCCTCACTCAATTACACACACATAACACACAAGATCCAGCTCTGTACCTCAGAAACGGACTCCAGTGTCATAAGTGAAAGACTCTGATTTGGATATTATCTGTGGCTAACTGTGCACCGAGGAGCTGTTTTCTTTAACAAACACTTTGGGGGTGTGTGTGTGTGGGTTGTTGGGGGAGGTGGGGTGCCACCCAATCTGTCATTCTTCATCAGCGAGGCAGCCGCCTTGATAAAGAACTCACAAATAATTCAAAACCCAAAGAGCACTCGGCCCAGAGACCTAAGCACCGCCAATTCTCTCGTGTTACAGCTGTGTACTTTTGGTGGCAGTGAAGGAAATATTTTCAAAGTCCAAAGGGGGCTGTAATGGGTCTGAGAATATTTTTGGTCTCAGTTCATACCTCAGTACGTATTTGGCACTTTCTTCACCGGGGCATGAAATAAAGCACCAGTGAAGAGTAGAAAACCACAAAAAAACAAATAATGCATTTCTGCAACGCTGTCTTGCACCGTCAATGTCTTTGCACCGTGACAATACTTGTGCTATTCTCAGCCCTGGATAGGACACCATCAATCTCTCCTGAAGGAAACGGGCAGCTTTGAATTGAAATTGCACAAACATCAAAGCGTGATGAATGGAGTCACTGGAATAAAATTGCATCACCAGGATTTATGGACATAAACAAAAGCCGCATAACAAGCGAAAAACGTTTCGTAAGAGCCTCTCGACTGCCTAATGGCACAATTACACCCCTTCACAACTGGGGAATGTATTCCATTTGAGGTAATTACACTGTACAGGTGACTGAAGGAAGGTCTTGGCTGGTCTATAAACAGACAATACGGATGTTCAATTAGTAATGACCTGTGTGAGTTGAGGCTAGTCTGAAAGCCTTGAGAGATCGCTGCACACACACACACACACACACACACACACATTGATACACACACAAGGCATGATAAATGGCTGTGTCTCAGAGCCGGGCTGACCTGGATGAACAGAGAGACGGATGCAAGGAAGAGGGGGAGGATAGAGGAAGGGTGGCGGAGAGGCGGATCATATTGCAGCCATTACAGGGGATGTGGCCGCACTGCTTTCCGGAAAAGAGATGCACGCATGCATAAAAGGGTGGGGGGGGAATCACACATTACCTCCACTACACATCCTAACCCCCAAAGGCCTGTGTGATGAGTTTGGGAATGACTCCCCAGACACCTGTTTCTGTGTTTAACAGTGTGGACGACTGGAGAGGTGCAGGCAGTGTTGGTTGCTCAGGCCACTCCCTCCGTGTGTGAAGGTCACAAATGATCAAACACCTGCTGTCAACCAGGGAGGCAAACACTTTTGATGCACAGATGAAAGCAAATCCAATGGCATCTAAAGCAGAAGAGTCCCCAAATACCAATTAGACGTCCATGTTTCATTTTAAAAGTCAAATCCAATTGATTTTGCATAATGGGATCTAGATTCTGTAATTGTTTGAATCAGTATTGAGGGCGCCTATTTCAGCAGATTTAAGCCAAAGGAACACGCTTTTGTATTGAAACAGATCCCCTCTCACTTGATAGTTCTCCTCTGATCGCTGTTGCTCTCCCCCCCTTCCATCCGTCTTTCCCTCCATCTCTTCATCCCTGCGCTCGGCCGTTGCCATGGAGACGGGTTGCCAGGTCTCAGACGGCAATGCGGAATGGGTTAATTAGGGGGCGGGGCAGTTGCAGCCCTCCAGATGGTAAACCCTCCCCTCGCCACGTGTCCCCAGAGGCCGCCTCTCACACAAAAAAAAAAAAAACACAACAAAAAAAACCTCTCCTGTTTATCATGCGGCCCCTAGAGGGCTCACCCTCATGCCGGAGTGTGTTAAAACTGCATTCATGACCCTGTGAGCAACAATGGGGATTATGCAAACTGTGTGGAGGCCAGGATTCTCCTCTTCTGTATATTGATATTTTAAAAAATCATGTTGTGCATAAAACAAGCTGATTTCTTGTTTTTAATAGAAATAAAAAACATCTTTACCCTTTTCCATGCATTTTATCCCCTGGAAACAGAGAAAAATATTATGCTTATCTCTATGAAGGCAGAAAGCCATCTTGCCATGATTTGTTTTTCCACTCCTGGAAAACTGTATGAGCAACACCCTCAAACGTTCATGCAGGACATGAAAAAACATCAGTTGCAGGTATAGTTAAAGTTTATTGACATATCAATTGCAGCACAGACTTATAATTCGTTCTAGTGAAAATAGAATAAACTTTCTGATGTTTAACATGCTCTGAATTTTTATTATGACAGTAGAAAAATAGCAGCTAGAGGAAAATAAAGTGCTAGCTGTGCTTTAACAATGTCTGTGTACTGCATATTGAAGCATATTTGACTATAGTGTAAACTAATGACATTACAGATAGAACAGATCACACCAGTCTGATATGCATTTTATCCACAGTGTTGTGAAGCAGGTAACGATGAGTTCTTTATGCTCAGTAGATGATGTCAGTTTTGAAAGTAGCATATTGTGGGTGCCAAAACATTATACTGTTTTCAAGGTTTGATTTAGTAAAGATATAGAGAGCATCAGAGGAAATAAAACAATAAAACTACACATATAGGTTCGGGACACATGTGACAGTAAACTTCAATCACAGAAAACAATGTGATACTAAAAACAGCATATATAATATATAATTTTGTGCATGTATTCTATCTTTCACCAAGCAGAAAAACTATATAATTCATCATGCAGCATAGTAAATAGTGTTTGTTCTTGTTTTGTTTTGTTTTTTTTTTGTTTTTATTTCCTGGTACTATTTATCGTGTCTATTCATTTTCAAATTAATGCAACATCCTGGTATTTTTTTATTTAGCAATATCCGAGATGCATTTACCCAGTAATTGCTTTTTAAATTCAGTACAGTATGTACCGTGGTTAAAATTTATTGAACAGTGGACAGCACAATATAAAGTATCTTTTAAACATTCTCTACCAAATTATGATGATGATCTGTTCCTTTACTGTTTAACATTGGAGCCTGACTACTAGGGTGATATATGTTATTGGTGCACAGTTAACCACAATTTAATGCAAATGTGAAACCAGGATAAAAACATGAAGCGCATACATTTTGAAGGTGCATTATTAGATTGTTGTTGTTTTATCAAACATACTTTGGAAAGAATATCATTGAAATTTCTTTTGCTTCTTTTCATGGTTGTTACTGTGCATGACTACAGGGCAATGTGGCTTAAATTATTTAAGACAGAAAAAAATGACCTCTCAAATATATAGCAAATCTGACATAGTTATAGCATCATAAACCAGAGGAGTCTGGCAAGCTGACATTTAAAGACCCAGGATGCTGTTATTTTGCCATTTTACTACCAACAAGGTGACCTTAAAACTTTCCTCTAAAGATACATTTAGTTCATGTTAGACAGGAAAGTAACTTTTCTCTATGGTGGCAGCTGGGCTTATATTACAGTTTTTGTTGTGTGAATTAACAAAAAACAGTTATCAAACCTATTACTTTTTTACTAGAGGGTTAACAGAGCGCTAGATGTGCAACTATCCTGTGAAACTGCTAAAACCAGCTGAGCAACTAACAGTGAAAATGGTGCAACAGTGCCACTCCATGGCCAATGTAATCACACAGTGACGCTGGTAACCTGCTACACATTACACAAAATTTGTCTGCGGCCAGCAAGTTTTAGCCTTTTCTAATTCTATGACAGGGATACCGGGCGCTGCTGCACCCCTAGGTGTTAAAGACAAGGTAGGTGAAGTTCTCTTGCTTTGGTTTGAGGCTGAAGTTGTAGTGTCCGATGCGGTTCCTTTGGTAGTAGAAAAGGCAGAAGAAACCACCAAGGAAGAAGAGCACCAGGCCCACTCCCAGACAGGAGAAACCCACCAGATGAAGAGTGTCGAGTCCCTCCTCGAAGAACTCTGTAAATAAATGTGTCAGATTAAACCATGAAGCAGATACAGAGGCCATCCAGCAGACAGGCTGCCCTCGACTACCAAACAATGTTAATACTGACTCAGACTTCTTGGTTCAGCTCACCAAGCAGCAACAATATGGCTGTGACAAGGGCTCATAAAAGTGCTGACTTAGAACATTTAGACACAGATTATCATTAGTCAAGTAGATTATACATTTTTGTGAACTGTTTAGTAAATTCACCCAACTCAGCAAAATACCTCAAATGCAAATGCAGTGAGACAAATTTATCCCTTTAAAGGATTTTTAAACTGCTGAGAAAATTATTGCGGTCCAAGAAAGTTAATTGCACCTTAATAAAATCAGCATTATGACACATTGGTAATGTATGCCAACAGACTTTTTCACAGAAGCCACGTTGACAGGTAAACACAGGTGTTATTAATCATACTAATTAAGGTTCTGTACCTGTAGAACAGATCCTTAATTAATGTCATTTGTAACACCTGTGTGTGCCTACTATTTCATGTCAAAATGGCTGCAGTAAAAAAAGGTCTATTTGTACCTCGGGTGATGACAGGCAGCACGATTGTCTAATTTTACAACCAGACCGTCAATTCAAATTTTAAACGAGGGGACTCTCAGTTTTATAATGGACACTCAACACTTCAGTAGCGTTTCTGCTGTTAAAATTGGTCAGCTCATTAACAGCAAAGTGG
>OMLF01015760.1:14160-31841 GCA_900302615.1 Holocentrus rufus
CTATCCACCCCGGCAGCTGAAATTAAGCCACAAGGATGACAGAGTTGAGGAGACACAGAGAAGCAGAAAACTCAGTGGGATTCATCCCAGGCCGGTTAGTGCGCACATGTTGCTCCAGAGGTAGCAGGCTGAAGCATTACCAGGCATGGCAGCACGTCTCTTTTAGCGCACAGGGACGCTTGATATTACATCATACAGATGTGAACAATAAAGTAAACATCTGTAAGAGATATTCCTTTAATCTGCCACATTTCCACACTGCAAACTGACTCTGCACTGTTAAACCCGCTTTCAAGCAACACTTGCAGAACTTCCTGGCTAGATGGCTATGGACCATTATCTGTTTTAAATGCACTTCCAATTGAGGCTGGAAACTGCATAACTGGAGGCTGGCTGAGTGGATATTCTGGGACTGATCATAGAAATAGCAGTCAACGTTTCCTTTAAAGCTGTGCCTAGTGGTCTACCAAGGTGGCCCAAAATACTTTTCCAAGTAGAGCAGCTCTCACGATAAATGAGAGGATAATTAGATAACAAAAAAAAAAAGCTTTAGAAAATGTCAGAAACCATGTGACAGCCACGGTGTTAAAAGACACACCAGACAATCCAATCAGACAAAATTGTCTGTAATAACAGGGAGGAAAATGTTGGACTAACAAGTATCAGATAAATGTGCTGCATTAATCCCCTGCCTAAGTCAAAGTTAAACCCTGTGTTAAACAAAATAAGTATAATCCCCTCAAATTGTACAAAGCTTTCTTTTCTACTAGATTAAGCCTCCTTATTCTACTAAGTCACAATGGGAATAAGGAAGGTTCAAGGGAGGATTTGCCATTTGTTTGTATGTTTTCTGAAGTAGAACTGTTGGTAGATTTTCAGTTATTTATGAGGATGTGGAGATATATGACAGCACGGTGTTAGACTTCTGTTAATGCAGTTCATCTGTTTCCCTCAAGAGCCGGTATAGCACTCCATCAAACCTAATGGATTTAATCAAATATCAGTTCTTAGACACCTTTATGGATCACAAACTATCATTTCTCCTAACTTAACATCTGGAAATATAGTTCACTGTTGTCTGTTTCATCTCAAGTCAAGATTGGCAAGTTTCCAAGGTTGAGGGAGAGGAATATCTGTGTTTTCACTCACATGGTAAGCTCCTCTATTTCATTTTATTTCTTCTTCTTTTTATTTAATTGTGCATGTTAAAGGGGCCCATATAATCTTTTAATCAAATATACAGCATGACTGAGAAGGATGAGAATCATATTCTTGGTGATGTTAAGCAAATAAATGCAGTTAAATTGAATGAATTTGAAGACAAAGTCCTCGTAGGCAGAACAGTCACAACACTGCACGCTGACTACATCAGCTCCTATAATTCACATGAGATAAACCTGCTGATTGGAGGCTTTCCAGTGGGCGTGCCTGGGCCAGTGCTGCACCCTGGTCTGATTTCAGTAATCTTTTAAAAAGTGGAGCCAATCAAGACCACGTTCAGTTGACTGGAGTTAGTCTGAAACTGCCCTCAACAAAAGAATACACTTTTTGGTGTATCTTTGAATGCTTAATTCAATCACTCAAACAAAATAAAAATTTGACAAGGTCTACATTATACATCTTTATAGATATATCTATATACATCTATATCTATCTATATGTACTATCTATATATACTGTACATATATATAATATGGTGTCTTTAAGTGTTGGTTAGAGGATTTAAAGATCCACATGCAACTCACTGTATTCTGTATCAGAGATGCTGCAGCTGATTAAATGGAGCTTCGACACTGGGTATAAAAAACAGTTTGTTTCCATTTTGCACCCAGACGATGATGAGTTGAATTGAGGGTAAACTCTTGGCTGAGGTGATGGGCATCATCAATGTGGAAACACGTACTGGCTGTGCAAAGTGGCATAATGCCCCTTTGTAGATAAGGAATTTAATAAATAAATGGATGAAGAGATAAATGAATTTGTAAGATAGGAACAATCTATCTTCACTGCTTCGCTGCACTTGGTTACAAAACCTTTGCTTTTGCAAACAAAGGGATGCAGCACTGGGTTTAACCAAGAAGGGCATTTCTGGCCGGCTTCAGCAGCAGCCGCAGTCATCAGTCATCTCTGTTGGATTTATATTTTCCAGAGGGAGACATACATCTCAAATGGTTCACTGTTGAGGCTCCTGACGGCTATTTAAGTAAGACAATGAAAGTGATCTTATGCCCAGCCTCAGTATATCCATTCACGCAACATTAAACATTTCTGGGGAAAGTGTTTAGGAAAACACAATGTTTACATCACATGTGCCAAATGACTGAGCTGCACACCACAATTTAACTGAATAATTTTGTTTTAGTAAGGTGATGGTTTTAATGTTCTTTTACCCCTTTTTTCAGCCCTTCATCTAATTTGTCCTGGCATATGGGGAAAGGATCATTTTACATTCATTTATTCCTGTGATCAAAAACACACAAAGGAACTGGCAATTGAAACGATTCTGGCATCCTGCTTAAGACAAAATGAAACTGGATGAAGAAATGTGGACAACGACACTCGCTGTGCAAATACAACAGATTAGTGGGTTGGCATGACTAAACAATAGCCAGTATGAATTATGGGGATGGCCCAAGTTTCAATAAAGTTTTATCATTCTCATGCTTGAATGGGGTATAAACTTGCAGCATAAACATACTAAATAAATGATCTTGTGTCAAATTAAACATTTGCTCTTGAATTTTGCAGAAAATCTGTGGTTTTTAGCGTGTAGTGAAGCCAGTGCATGTCATCGCCGTGGAAACTGAACAAATCTAAAAGAAAACACAAGCATTAGGGTAAAATCTTTGAGCCACTCCGATCAGTTTGAGCCCGGCAAAAGAGCAACTTCATGCCCGAGTGTTTAAACAATCAGTGATCTATGATCTGCTGGTCATTTTATGTGCACATTTCTCAGCAAAGAACAGCAGCTTGGCAGATCTTCACCAGTTTCTGCTGACAACACAGCCATGCTACTTCTTCATAAATGGATGAAAAAAAATCTGTCTTCTTATTTCTCTTACAGTTGACCAGGCTCCCTGCATTCTGGACCATAAATCCTGTGCCTGGGTTTCCTGCACCCATTTGTTCTGAGCCCTCCCTGGAGCTGTGCTGGCAGGGGCCCAGTCCTGCAGGTTCGATCGCCCTCACCAGCCAGATGGCCCTGACACTTTGATGGCGAACTTCTTAGCCGAGCCTCGGGCTTTCATCAACAAGGCCTTGACTGATAAAGACACTCATCTCTCCAGATTCAATCTTCGACGTGACAGTTTTCTTGTTTTGTAAAGGTGTGCATATTTAAGAATGATGTCTTGTGCTTCCAAGCAAGAGGGAATTTCTGCGTTTTTGGCTTCAACAAGTAAAGCGAAAACGTATGCTTCCCAAGTTAGATCATCCTCACTGAGAGGAGCGCAGCCAAGTGGATCTAACTCTTAAAACAGTAAACTTTTAGCAGAACTCTGGGCTTTCACTGAAAAGGCCTTGACAGACAAAGACACTCAACTTTCCAGATTAGGCAGCCTTTCATCTGGTTTCATGTCATTTTTCTTCTGTTCTTCAGGTGCAGTGAAGATTGAAACTGAAGTATGGCGTTCAAAGAGAGAGGGTTTCTATCGTGCCAACATTAATGATAAAAGCAAAGTATGCTTGAAAATTTATTGCACACACATTCACAGGTCTTCTATGCAATTTGCTGCAATTACCGAGAGATTTTCTATGCATTTATATAAAAAAGGGTATTGATTTTCTGAACAAATTGTATCAATTTCTAGATGGTTCCAAGACAAGTTTAAGATGCTGAAATTCTGGCTTTTTCTGCCAAATGGAAATGTTTTTATTCATACCAAAGAAGTCTGATGCATGTCTGTGAAAGGAGAAAGGCTGACAACTTGTCAAAGTTCACATAGTGAAAGTTCACATTAGTTGTTGGTTTCTCAGGGAGTGGTGATGTTGATGTCAAACTGTGGGTAGTCATGTTTGGTCATGACTTTGGCAATTTAGCCTGAATAGTTTCGATATTATTCACCAGAGTTGTTGATGTCAGCTACACACGCTAAGGTTTTCTACGCTAGGGTCGATAAAGCGTGTGTACGGTGTGATATAAGCTCATATTGGGTTTGCAGCTAAGAATTTAAGTACAATATACAATAACCACAAGATACAAGCAGGGAATAAAATCAAAGCAAGAAAATCCTGTACCGTGACCTTGTTTAGGAAACAGAGAAGCGGCAAAATCAGTCATACTTTGGCATCGCCACTCCACAATACGACTACATCATCACTGAGCAATGATTACAAATCACATCAAGGTTTGATCATCTCAGAGGTATTACCTAACTTCAGTTATCGACTGATGAAGATCTATCAAGATAGAGAGAGAAAACAAAATGCCTGTCTTGATCATTCTGAAACTTTTGGCAAAAGTTGAAAGTCTTTGCAAAAAAACGGAGGACTTCTCGTAATCAGAGTGTGGTTTGCTTAAGGATGCCAATGTTTACAGAGAGGAGACTGATGAAAAACCTTTGATTGCACGATGAGCATCCACATACTCCCTCTGTCAATCTCTTGGCGCTTCATATACTACGCTCCAAATTCATGCCATCAAATGAAATGTCCAAAAATAAACTTTGATTCATAATGGATTCCTGTATAACTGCCTTGATTAGTGGTTGACTAACCCAAGAGCTTAAACCAAACAGCACCAAACAGCACCATTTGTGATATGAAAATCACACTGAGTTGAGTTGGCAAGTTTATCTTCTACTTCCTTTTGTGCCATGACATTACAAGCGGCAGGAATGCTAACAACTGAAATCTTTGACCGAAGAACCATATTAAGTTTCTGAGTGATATTTTCAGTTCAGATGCACTGCAGAACAGAAAAGGTTGTTTCCTTTCAGGTGATGGACAGTCTTACTTGGAGTGATATACATTGAATTTACAAGCACTTATGCATTGGCTGTTCAAAAGGTTTTCAAAAACAGACTTGTGTTGTTTATCTGAATGTTTAGTAGGAAAGCGGATGAATGCTGAAGCTATATACCAATCCCCATAGTCATGAATATGCACCTTAAGAGGATGCTGCACCTCAAAGAGTATGAAAAGAAGCTGCATAGTGGAGCTTTACAGTCAGTGCAGTATTGAATCGACTATAGAATGAACTTTCAGAGCGTTTCTAGAGGTGGAAGATTGGTATCACAATTTGTTTGCAATATTGAAATGTCAAGCAATAGACAAACTGCCAGTTCTCTCAATGTTTATCATGGCACGGTGTAGATGTAGCAGTTGCATAAAGTTTTTCTTTTATGGTCACTGTGCTGCTTTGCTTTTGTTAAATTACATATATGTACGGTCTTTAGATTTGCTGTTTAATGTTCAAGAAAGATTTGCGTTAGGCCTCATCACAGGATAAATGCAAGAGTATTGTACTAAAAGGCAATTACAAGGCAATTCTCCCAGGTTCTTCAATTAACAATTTTTAATAATCAAATGGGCATACATTTGATGGAAATGCTCAAATGTTTATTACCCAAAACTTTAATTTATGCAGACTTATAGGGATTAAACTAGCAATCTCCATGCACAGTCATAAATATAGCCGTGCAGAAATTTTTATTTTGTTTTAGGAATAACTCAGAGTTAAAAGTTGTTTTCATTGATCCCCTGAGGGAAAAATTCAGGGTGACACCGCAGCCGCAATTACAGGCATAAATCCATCAATTATGACCCAATTGGTGGATTTTATGATTGCGATCAATGGTTCTCACCAATCTATGCTCATACATTGGGGAGACATCTCCCCATCTTGGCATGCAACTGCAGTTGAGTTTCAGGAACCCCGGCCAGGAACCACACCGCACCTCAGCTCCAGGTCTCACCTGTCCTACATACCTGTCTGCTCCTGTTCTGCCTCCTCATCCCTCGCTCCCACTTCTTTCTCTATCACCGGGTTCCCATGGGGAGAATGTGCTGAACCCCATGGCAACACCCTCCGCAAACAGTTGTCAACACCGGTCCATCAACATTGCAACCAGAACTTTGCTGTTGTGACCATACTGTGTGCCAATGAACGTCCTAAAACTACACCCATTTGGTTGCATGGCTCTTGGCTCGTGAATTAGTTTCTTGATGGTCTTAATGGGATTCATTGCTCCATCTCCCTTAAACATCCTTTTCCCCCTTATTGTGCTTTTCCTTCTTTTATTGTTCATACGGTATTTAATGCAAATTAGGTAATCAAACCCAAACCTAAAAGCACAGTGGACAAACGCTCAATATTCGCCTACTCAAGATGGCAACGCAGACCTCAGGGTTAAAAAGCCTGATGTAATGCTAATAACCCAGCTAGCTAGCCATTTCCCAAGTGAAACCAGAAAGCTAATCAAATGGAAATGCAAATTTACCCTGTGCTTCTTCCTCAAGGAAACATTTATTTAAGGGAAAAAATAAATTAAACTAGTGTAACAAAGGTGAATGTGAATGTACCATCTACGTGTTTCTACGTGTTTCACTCTTACTTTTTGTATTTGTCTGTGTGTGTGTGTGTGTGTCTGTGTGTGCTTAGTATACATGCTTATGAGGACAGTAGAGACCAAACAGATGTCTTCTTGGTCGGCATGCGGCTATATGACATGAACTGTATCTTACCAGACATTTTATTGTAAATAATTAAGGTGGCAAAAAGAATAAAAAGGTGTATTAAATTGAGTGAAATGGTCTGTAACACTTTCAGGTATGCCTTGTCATTCTGTCAAAAAATTAATGAAACCTCATACGAAGGGGAAATTATAAACAATCCTGACACATGGTTGACAATATAATGGCTTCCATTAGCGGGGAAATTATTTTTAATTTTCAATTTAGGCTGTTGCAATTCTCAGTGGAGACACTTCAATAACAATTGTAACAAGATATTCTTTAATGCATGAGTGGCCCTATTCTCCAAATGGAATATAAAGTGGTTCGATGGAAACGCCTGAATACACCAGTTGCTGTTAGCAAAAGCAGACACTCCTTCCTATATCTGGACATTTACGGGTCATCTCCTGATTAGCTTCCACTGTCATTAATGATCCCTTCATCTGAAATATCATTTCAAGACTTTGACAGTGTGCGCAGCAATTTTCAACACGTTATTAGGGGACTGTCGGAACAGAAATGGACGACTTTCACGGTATTCCCAATGCAAATGGCACCACTGTAAGTCCTGTTAGACTTGTGAGGGCAAATGACTGGGTGAGTGAGGGAGGGGCTACAGGAGAGAGTCATTATTTTTAAGCCACTGGATCCAAGCCCAGATATTTTGAATCGGTGCCTAACGGGAGATCAGGACAAAACCTATCAAGGTCTTGTCATTTCACAGAGCTTTTTATCAGGGAAATGGCTTTGTGCTTTAGGATGACTGATGAGCAACCCTCACCGTAGCCTGGCTGGATGTCAGACTGGCCCATATTGTGCCTTAGCATGACAAGCACCTGCGTGCATACAGATTGGCTGCTGGCAACAATTTAAGGGTTCAACTTCGGCTTTGGCCTTTCCTTTGACTTAGCAGATTACAGAATTTGACAACTGCAAATCCCTAATGACCTATCCTCAACACCCTATTGATTTTATAACTGGAAACCCGAAACGTGAAGCGTTATCATTAACCACACCCCACGACACTCATGTAGTATTAAGTGCTTTCTGAGAGTCCTGTCGTCGTCGTAACTTATTGCTTTCAGGAGCGTATATTTCTCCATATGTTGGGGGCCGCCCGCTGGGACTGCCTGAGGGCTCTTAGAGAAATGCAGCACCGGCCAGCACTTTCCGCTGAAACGAGGGGTCGAATCTGTTAATGACTGGCCTGTTTCACTGGACGGGGTGTGGGGCTGGCCCCGCTGCCCCGCGCTCCCCCATCTTTCCATATAGGCAGTCCATCTGGCTGAACCGCTCAAAGACCTTCCACCAGGAATGCTGCTTGCTTTTTGGAGAAACAGAATGGATCATTGTTCAGGTCTCTGCTTCCCAAGCCTCTGACGGAGGCAAAAAAAAAAAATTGCTCCTCAGGCTTATATACAGTAGGCTGCTGTGCATGCTGGTATGTTTATGTACAGTAAGTTGCACGGTGACGCACACAAACTTTGCAATCAGACTGAGGAGTTTGTTTGGAAAAGTTCAAGGCTCTGCACATGCAAATGGACACGTGCATGAGGATGCTTAAAGTTTATCCTTGTAAAACATTTCCATAACTGTGTAAAAATTACAATATGCTAATCACAGGTAAATAATGGAATAAAATACAAACAAAAATTGTGAAAAAAAATGGTTGGATGTTAGGTGTTGCAAAACTAATTCATTTTTCACAGAAATAAAATGGAAACCCCATGCATACTAGAGTTGGAAAAACTGTGAAAAGGAAAAGAATTTTTACAAATAGTTCTCCCTTTGACGAGCAAAATACGACTCAGTGATAGGAGTAATAATTTCTTCTCCATTCGGCCCTTATCTTCAAGACAAATACACCAATATTCACACACATGAATGGATCCAACATAGAACAAATGAGACACAAAAATACACGATGATTATGTTGTTTTTTCCATCACATTGAATTACATTTTTCATGCCTCCAACTCAGCTTCGAAATGCTTCCAATTCAAGTTTCCCCCCATCAAAGTCATAGATCCATTGCTCTTCTCATGTGTGATGGACAATGTTTACCATGGCCATGATAAACCATTTCCTCATAAACGATTTTGTCACGGCCTTCTGCTGGCTGTCATGTGGGATTCTGCCTGCAGACTAAAACAACCATAATTCACTGGGTGTATTTACCTCCTCAGAGGACAGAGGCTTGACAGATGATAAATGGCCACTGCTGACAATCATCAACACATACCGCCCTGTGTTTGCCTTGAGTATAAGTGGCGCCAGGACATGGAAATAAGACTTTGACATATCACACATGCAGAGAGAGACATAGAGGGAGAGAGAGAGGGAGAGAGAGAGAGAGAGAGAGAGAGAGAGAGAGAGAAAGTGAGACAAAGAGGAAACAGAGAGCAAGAGAAAGAGAGCTGTGGGGTCGTGGCTTTAATTCTGAAAGTGCTGATATATCGAATATGTTTGCATCCATGCATGTGACTGGGTAGTATTCCCTGACTGTGAACGGGCTGATGCTATACATGCAAACAAAAGGGGTTAACACGCTGCCATGAGTTTTTTTGTTTTTCTTTTTTCTGTTTCCACTGGTTCTTGCCAGGCACGTCAGCCTATAAGCACATTGCTCAGAGGATGATAAAGACAAAGAACTGTGTGTCTTCCTACAGCATGGCTTATAGAAAGTCAATTCCACATCGCTTGAAAAGTGGAGAAAACTCTACTGCACTGAGCCTAAACATTATTTTATGGCGTTTCACTGCATGGCTGCGCTCGCTGACTGTGAACATAGGTAACTGTGTGGGTGTGACAGGGTGAGCTAATAGTTAGAGAGACAATCCTGTAACCAAAAGGTGAAGTTTGATCTCGAAATCCACTTATTTTTCTCCACCATGAAAGGATTACATGGATTACACAACTAGAAACAGGCAGGAGTTTGATATTAAAATATTGCAGTGGGAAATAAGTTGCTGTGGCAGAGTGTTAACATTTGGCTTCAAGTCTAGTGACCTTGATTCAATTTTATATATATCTTCTTCAACTATTGTATATCTATTCAAATATTTAGGGGAATGTGCAATATTTTATTTTATGAGTACTTACAGATATCTTGTGTTATAGGTTGGTAGATGTCAAGTACACTGTCGATTTTGTGTTCTGTGCTGTTGTGTGTTATTGGACAAATTTCTCTCAAAAGACAATAAAGGCCAATCTACCGAGCCTGTAGTTGATCAGCTGATCAAAAAAAAAAAAAATCCATGTGCATGCGTGTGTCTCGGTTTAGAAATCTGTGTGTACAGTTTATAAACTATGATCTCGGATTTATAATCCCTCGAATTAGGACTCTGTGCAAGCAGATTTACATAGATCTTTGTTTTTTCTGATGGCCCCAGGGGGTCTCCATACTAATCTAATCTAATCTAATCTGACACTTTGTATGCAATATTCTCACAGATTGCATTAGTTGAATGAGCAGCAGACTGATGTGGATGTAGTATTGTGAATGCTAATAAAACCTGTGAGAGAGCATGGTTTGCAGCCTTTTTTGGTGGGCAATTTCAACATGTATTTTAGCATGCTGAGAGTTCCCAAAAGTCCATTTATAAAAGTTTTTGAGAGGCTGAGAACAATTGCCTGATCGGACTGTGTTGACGGCTAGCAATAAGCCGAAGTGAAGTGGCAAGTTTCTTGTCACTAAAGATATCAGTGAGGTTGCATGAATCTGGATGGGAATTGACATAATAATACAGTCTGGCTTGAAAAATACCAGACATATCCTTTATCCAGAGTTTTGGGTCTGTAATGGCTGAGGCTTGAAGGGCCACACCTAACTCTTCCTGTCAAAGCTTCATAAGCCTATCTGCCCTAAATACCTGTCTGCTCTTGCTCTGCCACGCCCCTTCCTCCTCCGCTCTTTGTTCTCGCTCTCCTCTCCCTCCATCACTTGTGCTTTCCAGTTTATGCTATTGCCACATAATCCCTTTGATCATGAAGGAATGTAATCCCCACAGTGCTTCTGTCCACAGCGCGTAATCTGTGTTTCAGAGTTCAGACAGTTGTTTTGGAGACTGTGATGGATCTCCACAACAGGCCATCATCTGCCAACATGCCCTGTTGCATGCAAAAAGCACGTAACCCCCTACCTGGTCAGTCATCGTTAAGTCTCTCTACTGTAGATAAGAGCTTCAGCAAAATGCCTAAAATGTAAAAGAACATTATTTGCTCTTTTTTTTAATTTTAAACTGTGCAGCAATTTAGCGTTCCCTCAAATGCTGATGCGAGACGATATTTATTCAATGCACTATTATCTTAATCTTATCTTAACCCATAGAATCACGTCCCTAATGCAGCTCTCTTTTTTTTTTATTACCTTCAAACAGCTCCTCTTAAATGAAGCACGAGACAAACATGCATTCTGCACCAGAAAACATGTCTGTTCACCAAATTTTGCATGTGCTTCCATCTCCTCGCCAGTTGGAACAAGGATAATTCCTAATCACTAAGCCTTTCATCCAGTTTAAGTACAGTCCTGAACACAATATTAATTAGTGCCAGGTCTTTGATCTGCTTCTAACAGAGGAGTGTAGAATGTGTGGAAAAAAAAAAAAAGCTCACAGGATCGTGTTATGTATTGAGGTCTTTGCTTTAC
The DNA here is from genome assembly GCA_900302615.1 of Holocentrus rufus. Lineage (NCBI taxonomy): Eukaryota > Metazoa > Chordata > Actinopteri > Holocentriformes > Holocentridae > Holocentrus > Holocentrus rufus. Next base: position 25,484 of record OMLF01015760.1, read on the forward strand.
CTATTTTCCTCGAGTTTAGTCATCTCATCACAGCCGCTGGTTTCCTCTCTCTTACATCTGTAAAACATCCTATATTCGGCAACCTTGTCCAAAAAGGCTTCACTGTGTTTTGGATAGACCGTGAATTTGGCTTTTGATGTCATTTGACCTTTCACTGAAGGTAAAACAAAAAAGAAAAAAATGGAAAAAAAAGAAGACAATCACAATTTCCATCTGTGCAACAGTTGTTGCTATTGGAGCGCCTTTGTATTCCATCCCCCTTATTCTGCTGTATGCTGCATGTTATCTATTTGTCTGAGAATTAGGAGATTAGTCATGTCGGACGTTGTTTCCTTCGTGGGCTATCTGTGAATTAGGCTCTGTGAAGGACATTTTTGCCAGCCAGCAGTGAAAGAATCCTTTGTGTTTTAATGTATTTCCCACAGACACTTTGCTCGCTGGATAGGCACACATGGGGAGCCTACAGCTGTTTCCTACCCTCAACACTGCCAACGACCATTAAGATGGATCTGAAACCCAAAACTAAGTCGCATTCTGCTTACGTGTGAAAATGTATTCCTTGTTTATTTAAGTCGAACAAATACACAAGCCATTAACGCGCTGTTATTTTAACTTGCAAACCTCTAAAGAAAGGTAATTTGCCCGCATAATTGAACCCTTCCACAAAACGAATCCCCTTAGACAGCTTCAATAGGCTGTAAGTCAACAGCATGACATGTGGAGGTACTTCTGCAGAAAGTTAGCGATGCATCTCATATCCAAATAGTTTGAAAAGGGCTCTGAGGATTTAGATCACTGTCTAGATACAGTATATTTGATTTGTTCAATTTCACCCCAGTGAAAATCCAAAGAACAGGCCGTTTTCAGAATGTCAATGTTGTGTATCATAGCCATCATAATGCTCACATATCCTGTTGCAGGACTCTAAGGTCTCTTCAGAATCCCATGCACACAGTGAAACGGCTGATTCCCAGAGATATCCTGGGGATATTGGATTTCCCCGGCAGATGAAACTATTTGTGACCAATATGTCAATTTTTCCAGTCCATTTGCAAGGGGGGAGGGAAGCGGGTTCTGACATCTCTCAGGCTAAGCAGACACATGTTCTGCTGACCAGCAAATGCTTCAACTGTAGATAGGGAGAGTTGGGTCTGTGGCAATTTACTAACATCATGTACAGGTGACAGGGTCAGTTCACCGCCTGACACAAGTTTGCAGCAAATCATGGCTCACATCCTTGGCATTAGATTATTTGCTGCCGCAGCTCCACTCGGCTGCAACATACAGCAAAAATATGAATGATTCCATGTGGTTCCCCTGATTATTCTAATTATATGATTATGCATGAGATAGAATGACTGATAAAACAACATGACTTAATGAACTGAAATGCCACATCAATTTTATATTGACTATAATCCCATTCAGATACGAGGAATCTTACTGATTTCATTAAGCATCATAATCCAGTTAAAAAAGACAAGGGAAAAGGGAAAAAAAAACAGACAAAAATAGCTACCTCCGGATAAATCACCCAAACGATAACATTTCCAGATCGATCAGTGCTGGCAGCGCCCCAACTCAGTGAGCGTATCTACTTTTCACAAGCCATTTCTGTTGAGACTGATGTATATGGGAGCAGGCAGGCAGATACAGTCGTTCTCCATTCCTCTCTCCGACTTGAGAAAACCCAGGGCTTATTGGCTCCGTGAGAGAAATCAGCTGCGCCTTCCAGCATTTGTTTGTATTGTCATGTTCCCGGCGAATTCCCCCTCTTTTGAAAACGAGGGGAGACTCGCGGCGCCCCCCGTTTGCTCACATCACTTAAAATGCTTGAATGCTGAAAGGTGACAGCTGCTACTCTGTGGGCGTGACATGGATGACCCGCATCACAGTCACAACGGCTGATTCAAACGAACTCTCTTGCAGTGCTGTCAGTGCTAATCCTACACAACGCAGTCCGCTTCATCGCGTCGACAGACCGTAATTCACTACTTCTAATGAGCTCCTATGCATGCCACCGTTCAGTACAGTAACATAAACATTATTGAAACGACTTCTGATAAGAGCGAGGAAAGGAGGCATGATCCCCTTAGTGCCAGCAGGCAGGCAAGTAGACAGACCCAGGCTTGGTGACTAAATTGTGTTTTTTTTTTTTTTTTTTTTATTTCTGAAAATTGGCAAGCTCCAGCTCACTAGAGGCACGTTATGGTGTTGTCATTAACAATGACTGCCTGTGGCTTATTTATTTTCTTATCAGCGGTAATCAGTCTGTGTTGACAGTGACATCTGTGCTCAGCAATATCCAAATGGTAGCAGTTAAGATCCATGTACATATTTGGTTGTTTCGTGTCATATGGCTGTGGTGTATAATTGGACATTTGTGTTTGAGGATACAACTGACCATCTAATTTCTGGGTATAGTCACATATGTTCTTGTAGAGTTTGACTTATGGGCAATTATGTCGTTTTTTTTTTATTATTTTTCTTTTCTTTTCTTGATCCACTGCAGCACACAATGCAGGTGTATTCAAACTAAAGTGTTTACGGTGCAACAAAGATCGGTAATAGGGTTGTAAATAACCTTCTTACAATCTGCAAACACATAAAAATTCATGTTTAGCTGTGAATTCCTTTCAGGTAAAGGTCACATCATGCATTTCAGAGTCAAATAATATCTTCAAGGCATTAAATCACGATGTAACAAAAGAAAAAAAATCTGCAGCCGTGTTTGAAGAGGGTCACCTAACTGGATTCATGAATTGCCGTTTTAAATAGCGAGTAATTCTTTCCTCCATCAGAGAGGGCTGCCGCCTGAATAAGTCGGCGTGGTAAGAGGGTATTCACTTTAGATACACAGATGACGAGTGAATGAAAGTTGAATAAAAAGATTCTGGCCTTTTGCCCTCTAGTCACTCACTAAACAGATAGCTGCTGGTTTTGGACAGCTTCATGACTGACTGCATCTCCACTGAGGAGCACATTTTTCCACTTTTCAGCCCGGCTCAACAGCCGGCTATGCCGAGAGGCGTTTGCCTGTCTAGAGAAGTGACTCTGGACTCACGGGCAAGTGGGTGTGTGCGTGTGTGCATGCGTGTGTGTGTGTGTGTGTGTGTATGGGTATGTGTAGTGTGTGTGTAGCGCACATGTCTACCTCTCTCACTTGCTGAAACGTATCCGTCCAAATTTGACAGCGCAGGGGCAGACAGCCATGTTGCAGAATTCTGATCATTTAAATGCTCAGAGGCCTGCTTGAATAGCAGAGGTGTAAAAAAGAAAGACAGAGGAGGAGAAAGATAGAGAGCAGCCCTTCACATGCCTCCATATCACATGAGGGACTGCCTGCCACTTTCCTGTGAAAAATAATGCTCACTTGTCAATCTTCCTAGAGACTGTCAGATAGCCCCCAGTCCCATGGAGACCTATTGAGGTGTATGCTTTGTTTCATCTGGGGCATACCTCAGAGGAGATTGGGACTGTTGTATCTACGAATTGCCTCAAAAACACAGGGTAAGAGAAAAGGGGCACAATTGACCTCGAGTTGGTACTGTACTATCCTGCCTCGGCGCAGAAACCCCAACCAAAACATTTACTCATTTCCCTCAACTGTAAACTGAAACTAAGCCGGGAGCTGCACAGATTGTAATAATTCCTAATGGCTGCAACAGTAAAACCTGATAGGAATGCAGAAAGGCAAAGGTTAGCCTGCATCCGAGCCCTGCAGAGCCTGCTTTGCTTTGTTTATTGCATTACTTCAACTGATTTTCAATAGCCCAATTGTCTCAGAACCTTTTAAAAAAATCAGATTTATCACATGGCCTAATTACTTAAATTACCGTCTGGTGATAAATTGACTTGTACACAGTTATGTACACAAAGGTACTGCATTCCTCCAGAAAAAGCAATTCTCTGTAGTCCATAACACAAACTATAAAGGTGTCAAGTGATTTATCTATGCGGCAACACAAATAAAGAAAAACATACCCAGCAGCCTGAGGACGAGGTCTGCATATCTGTCCGCACAAACATTTTCTTGTCATTTTGAAATACACTTCCTATTACAGTTTCATGATTTAACACTGATACAAGTGAGAAATTATTTGTATAACTGTGAGAAACATAGCTTGGCTTGCAGAAAGGCTTCTTTTTTCTTTCTTTCCTCCTTTCTTTTTTTTTTTTTTTTTTTTTTTTTTTAATAAAGTTAACAGTGTTCCTAATGACAATGCTCTGACAAGCCCAGAGCAGCCGACCGTGCCTTTAGCCTACAGCGACTGTGTTGAGAGAATTTTTATCCTAAACGTCCCATGGGTAGCCTTAAATGAGCAAATTTATATCGGTCTATCTTGTTCAGAGGGAGAGATTGAATGTTTTGCAAATTATTCACAGGGATTATAAATCACGGCGGTGTCAGTGTTTTCAATGATGGCGGAGGATGATTCCCCATGCCTTAATACAAATGACATGGAAAACAACAGCTGCAGCAATAAAATGGTCTGTCATAAAAGGATAAATAAATACACAAAAAGGAAAAACACAGGCTCCTGTTTTGCAGCTCATCATCAGACATGCTTCTGTGTGTTTCAGTGTCGTTTCATTGACTTGGTACTTATTTTATTCCTCTTGTATTTGCCTGTTTTGCTCTTTCATTTTCTAATTCGTTACATCATCATGTCTTTTTTATGTTTATCTTACGGGCTTTTAATCATTATTGTTTTACTAGTTTCATTTCTAACCCCTTAAGAGACATTCTTCATATTCTGTAATATAATAGTCTAAAATCATCAGAGACGTACTGATGTTGGTCAGTGAGGAAATGCATTATATTATGTGACAGCTTCATATCCTTCATGTGTCCAGGCATAATAAAGTGACACGTTTTAATAATGATGTCATATCCATTTGAAGCATATTCTCATATCACCATCGTAGATGTCAAAAAAATTCACACTGGCATTGCTATTTTTTGCCACAGGAGCCAAATAATCCAGCGGTCGGATGAAATCTTGTATCATCAAAAAGTCAGCTGCAGGATTTTAGGGAATTCATTGGCTCAATGTTAGTGCACAATGTTCACGGCTATGATGTAAAGGCAATGGTATACTTTCATGAAACAAAAGCAAAATAAATAAATAAATAAATCACCACAAACAAACTGTGCATTTGCCTTCATATTGTTCATGTATTTACTTTCCAAGAACAACAGCGGCTGCAGTGAAAAAGCATCAAAAGGCAGCTGAAGGAATATGGGGACGCAGAATCCATTTGATCAGCGATAAAGGTAATAGAGATGCAACACCACCGGTCTTTATATTTTAAGCCAGTTGCACACAGGCAAGCTCGCGTGTAAAATAATTTGGCTAGTTTGGCCTGTGCACACCGCAGCCAAGCCAAAGCTCTGTTTCATTTTTCTGCAAACATTTTTCTTTTGTTCATGCAAACCTGCCAAACTTTCTTTCCACTTCATTCCAATTTCTTTGTTTTTTTTTTCAAGTGAACATTGGCCTTAAACCTCCAGTTCAAGTAATAATACAAAAACAAAATGAGCAGAATCACAGTTATTTGTGACAGCGGTGATAACACGGCTGATAAATGACTGACGGGGAGCAGACGTTCTCCAGCAGCCGGCTCCTCCTCCCAAGGCGGATGTCACCCTGGTTCTCCCATTATTGCACTTTGTCATTATGCAAGGCAGCAGCTGAGGTGGTTAACTACACTCAGGCCGGGTGAGAATGTGTGGTGACTCTGACTAATGAAGGTGAAACACAATGACACTCCAATTCCACATGAGCTCCCCTCTCCACTTTTCTCTGTGGGTTCACAGTGACCCGATCCTCCCCGCTCATCTGTGCTCTGTGACTTCTCCATCAGGCAAACACGGGCACACACACACAGACACACACACACATACACACACACAGATGAGGACGGTTCCACATTGTGATCTGGTGGGGAGCCGGCAATCATATTAGTATTAGACAGCCTCTGCATTGATCAGCTATCCTGCAGCAATGGGAGAAAGCTCCACAGCCGAGTGTCAGGCCAGGCCTGCTGAGCCGTGCTGACAGAGAGCAGCTTCAGATGCATTAGAAAGAAAAACATCCCCCACCCCTATTTTTTTAGTAGGTATTGTATAGATCTAGAGAATGGAAATTGAGTGTTTGAGGACATTATCTTCAGCTTGATAAACTCAGAAATGCCAGAGAATAATGCCAAGAGACAGTGACATTTTGTTAAAGCTCCACTAGATTTGTTTTTTCTTTTTATTTTTTTTTTATGAAAAAATACAATGGCAATACAATGTTGCATTCCCCGTGTTTCAAATATGGACATGTTGAATCACACTATATCTATCTATAAA
>OMLF01015761.1:11987-29481 GCA_900302615.1 Holocentrus rufus
CCCGTGATTTCATCAATGCGAGCTGATGACAATTTAAAAGATAGCTTCAGTCAGCAGAGCACGCAGGGACAGACAGGTGTCCAGAGAGAGAGAGAGAGAGAGAGAGAGAGAGAGAGAGAGAGAGAGAGAGAGAGAGAGAGAGATGAGACATTTCAGAAATATACAGTAGCTTCTTCTAGAGAAAGAAATCCATCCGAATGACAAGAAGCAAGCTTGTTTGAAAAGCTCTGAGACCTTGATTACGCAGTGGATTGTGTTATAGCTCGCATGGGTCAGTGACAAGTATCCATGGAGAAAACCCATGAAAAAGCAGAAAGATCTACAATATGCATAGTGAACAGTCTCTGAGAGGCACAAATCAGATCATCATCAGGAGTATTCAGGACAAATTCAAAGAAAAATGTACAGCCATAATCACACACCTTTATTGTAATCATCTCTCTGAAGTGCAGCAGGTATTAATTAGCTTGTTAGTCAGCCTCCAGAGGAAGAAGAGCATTCACTGATTAAAAAACACACACAATATGGAGCCAATACTTCTCACCACCACAGAACAATTAGACTGGAAACAAGCAACAATTACTCTACCAAAAGACCACAAGGAACAGGGGTTAGAAATCGGCTTTGATGGTTTTTCTAATAGCCATCTTTGAATATGAGAATTTTCTGGGAAACAAAATCCCAAAAGGTATTCAATGTTATTCTATGCAGATTAGTAATATTAATAATATATATTCATGTATGCCTGGAATCTGGACATTTTTAAAAGGAGATGAAAGGCCTGATACATCAGTCTAACCCCAGCTCTCTCCACCACAAACACATCTCTCTGACATAACACAGGACCCCAAGCAGGGCTTCATCGCCCAAAGCACCAAACCAAGCCAGCTGCAAAGAAGTCATAGGAGTTAGAAAATGCTGCGGGACACCAGACAACGAGACCAAAGCCTATAGAGAGAGAAAGCTGAGCCACGGCCATTGACTGCTGTGAGACAGAAAAGTAATGCAGTACAGCCTTTTGGCCATCGGGGGCAGTGTAGAGTATCTGCCAAACAGAGCAAAATATGTGGAAGTCAACGGGGCTAAATGCTATAAAATGATCACTATATTTGAGTCCAAATATTTACAGGCAACTGGACTATTACTGTCACTGTTACACGTCCCAATATTTATTATGCAGACATAACTATAAACTGGTGTGAAATCTATGGTTGTAAAATTATGAAACTTTCAAGAGATTTCCACTAGCATTGAGGCTATGTAATGATGACTGGCTGTTATACATTTCATTCATCTAACCACAAAGAAATGTGCATCTTCTTAACCACTGCCTTACCAATGCACAGTATAAAAATATATAATTTAGACAGCTGATTTGATAGAAAAGTCCCATTGACTGCTGTTCATTTTACTCTGTTTGCCCCAGTTTTAGTGCTCTATGTCGCCCCCCACAGGTGGCCTCACATATTCTTAGAGGTAGAATATATATAGACTATCTCCGACAAGACCGTGTCAGGCAGTGGGGGAGGTCTCCCGTGTCAGCCTGGCCCGGCCCTGACCTACCCTGGAGGGGGCTGCAGGCTGCCGTCTGTCCCGTGTTGAGGGCTGAGTGGGGGTCATGCTCCAGCAGCCTGTACAGTATGTCCCCGGTGTCTTTCCCCTCTCCAAAATGGCCATCCTGCTGCCCAGAGCCACTCACACTGACCATGTACTTCTTCTGCAACAGCGCCCGGCCCGTCTCACAGGCCTGAGCCCTGGCTAGCACACACAGAGCCAGAGTCAAGGTTGATCGCCCTTGTTTGTTCTAGGTTTATCTCTACTTTGTTGGAACAGGGAATATTTGTCCACTAAAAAAAGCTCCACAGCTTCTACAAAATCAAACTACCACAACACAGGAAGCACGTAATGTGAAAGCAACCATATTTGATTTTTTCTACAAAACATTAAAGGAATACTCCAATGTTTTTGGCAAAATACCCTTTTTCCAACTTACTCAGACACAAACAAGATGTTCGATACCATTTTTACATCTGTATGTCCACTGGTTCATTTCCTATGGGAAGAATTAATGTTAGCATAGCATAAAGACTTGAAGTCTACAGGAGTCATTAGCCTAGCTCCATCAAACTGAAAAAATAAACTCTGAAGCTGTTTATTTACATAATGTATCATGTGTCTGTTAGACAGTAATGAAATGCATGTCTTGGAATTAAAAAAAACAAAACAAAACAAAAAAAAAACGAGTCAAAGTCATTTTAGGAGAAGTTAGAAAGTAGGAACTATATCTGCGGTTATAGTTCCTACCATCTAACTTCTCCTGAAACGACTTTCATTTATTTATTCAAGATGTGTATTTCAAATACACAATACATTGTGTAAATAATAAGACAGCTTGTTGCTGCAAGGTTTACTTTTTCACTTTGACAGAGCTAGGCTAATGACTTCAGTGTTTATGCTAAGCTAACATGAAATGCTACCCATAGGAACTGAACCAGTGGACGTACAGAGGTGAAAATGGTATGGAACATCTCGTCTCAGTCTGGGTAAGTTGGAAAAAGGGTATTTTGCCCAAAACATTGTATTCCTTTTCATTTCTGATTTTATTTTTTGAGTCTAGCCTATTTCACTGCACAATCTTCAGCCTTACTTACCCATGCCCTTCTCATTCTGCAACCAGCCAACCAGCTGAGCGCCTGTGAAGCTCATTTTGTAAGTGCTCAGCCCCTTCCTATGACAGCCTATCAAATTGGCCCGTTTGAGGTCATCTACCAGGTCAGCCAACTCGTCCCTCTCACACATAAACTCTGAAAGGGCAGGAACAGGCTGAGACACACTCACAAACACAGAACACAGATGTGGATGCTCCCATGTAAACAAGAACATGTACATGTATGTAGTCCATTAGATTTAATTAGAACTGATTTTAAGATTTTACAGATCATGTTTAAAGCGGTTATGTCCCAAGCTGAATAAAGAGAATGTCAGAGAATGTCAGAGAATGGCGATGTCATTAGTGTGTACAGTCAGAGGCAATTTACTGCTGTCTACATCTAGTTTACATTCCATATGACAGTTTATGGACTGTTTAGTCAATTAATTGAAAAGAAAATCGATAGATTAACTGACAAGAAAAATAATCATTAATTACAGCCCAAAAGGCCTTTTTCACAGCAGCCAATTTGACCTGAAATAGCAGGTAAACACAGGTGTTACTGATGACATTAATGAATTATCTGTTCCATTTAGGTCTAACAGAGCCAGGGTCCTGCTATTGCTCATGCTGGCTCACTGGAAAGACTCTGCTACACTTAAATAGAACAGAGCCTTCATTAATATCATGAGTAACACTTGAGTTTACCTGCTAGTTCATATCGAAATGGCTGCTGTGAAAAAGGTTTATGTCAGCAAAAACATAGTGCACGTGGCGTTCCATGGTGAAGCCGGAGCTGAGAAGACAAGGTGGACGAGAACTTATCTGAAGATGAGCTCCAGTCTAACAACAAATGGTAGGACGTGGCAGGGAGAGAAAGGGAGACATTCTGGTAGATATCAGTACTGTTTTAGCTAACAAGGCTAGTTAGCTAGCTAACCAAACAGCTAGTGCCAGAAGTAGACTACTTCACATTTACATTATACAGTGGTTTACCCCAACACAGCTGCCTTTAATTAATTAAATGCATGGCTATTAAAGGTGACATGGTGGCTTTCTGTTTTTTTTAAAAGATTCTTAAACGTTTTTGGAGCAGTTTCGTTTCAACGTCTGTGCTGAAGACTAACTGGGTCTTTGTTGTTTTCTAGAAATAATACAGTTGCTGCAAATGCTGCAACTACTTCTGCATCAAGTGCCATGCTGAAATAGAATAATTCTGCACAAACAGCTGTGCAAACTCCCTTTTTGACATTTTTCGTTTATATATTGGGGCGCTGAATACCAAGCACACATACTGAGGTAGAGTATAAGCAGGCCCGCTGCTGCAGGGCTCATCCAGAGTATCAAGTGTCCTGGATCAACTATCTGCCCTGGCAGAGTGACAGGACACACACACACACACACACACCTGCTGGAAGCAAAACAAAACTGAATCTGCCAGACCAAACTTTCCCACATGCCAGCCTGATTTCATAACTCCTGGTTGATCTTGGCTCGATGCAAAAACCTTAAAATGAAAATGACCAGGAAAACCCCTCGGATATAGCCAAGCTGGTCTTGGTTCATTTGTATTTAGGATGTTGAATGCAAAGAAAATGTAGTGTGGATAAACTCTAGTGTCAGCATGAAATGGAAAACAGTCTACAGGCCATAATAATGCCACACCAACAGAAGTTGACTGAGGGAAGTTATTTCAAAGCCCGGAGCAGTTTTCTTATTTCAGTCCCACCACAGGGGAACAGCTCAACCAGTCAGACACAGACTTTACCCAAAGGGAGATTTCTTGGTACGTTTCCAAAGCAACCCTTGACCTGCATGTGGAGCAATCCATGCCAACTACAAGAACCACAGTGCAACATTGGTTAAACACACCATGAATTGCAGATTAAGGACCCTGAAAGAAAGTCCTTTTCTGCATCAAATATTTGATGAGTGATGGAAGTAACTATTCCCTCTGCTTTTGGATGGTAAATTATTGATTTTCCTGTGCAAAACATATTCACGTAATCAATTCATTATGTAAAAGCAACAAAGCAAAAACTCATTGAACGAACTAAAGATTACAAGAAGCCCAAAAATCTCTCACCTCCATCGGCCTCTCCAGCCGCATCTTCTGCCTGGTTCTCGTCTGGCAGCGGTGGGGCGTCTGATGGAAGAGGCTCTTCCCTCACCAGATTCACCAACCGCTGAAGCTCCTCGGGCGCCTGAGGAGGTGGAACACACCAACACACATGTAAGTGCTAGCACTCGCACGAGCTCTCAAGAGGGCAGATTCATGCTGTTGGGATGCAAACTGGGGTCTGATCAAGCCCAGCTGGGTCGTGCAATTTAACAGTTGAAAGCTGACATGACTTTTAATGTATCCCTGTATCCACATTCCCATGTGACTTGAATGCACCGTAAGCAGCGTAGGGGTCAATGAGGTGGTCGTGTCCCCTCCTTACCAGTTTTTGCAGGTCATCGTTGCCCCCGATGTGAACACTGTTGAAGAAGATCTGGGGCACTGTGCTGCGTCCCGTCAGCTCCTTCACCCTGGCCCTCAGCTCCGGGTGCCTGCCCACATCCACGTCGCATACGGGCACGCCCAGACGCCCCAGGGTGGCCTTTGCCTGCACGCAGTGGGGGCAGCCCTGGATGGAGTACACTGTGACCCGGCCCAGAGGACTGCTCTCAAACTCCCCCATCTAGAGGAAAGATTTTTGTAACATTTAATGGGGGCTCCATTGGAGTACTTGGGGTGTGCCTAGCTCAAACGCCCCACCCACACCCTCCAAACCATCCTGGGGGTTTTTGAGCCAGCAACCTTAAGCCTACCTCTCTACCTTCTAAGCTGCCTCATAAACAGAGTGGTTGAGAAACTGTTTTAGCCGGCTTGGGAAATATTAATCCCCAAGACTTCCTTCTTGCTCAGTGCTGTAAATTTCCTTGTATTGCACCAGCACTGCAAGTTAGTCAATGCCTGCCTAGTTCCTCATTTATCATGACACAGCCTTCTGCTATCAGACAGTCAGTGTTACTAGACCTAGATGGGGATGGATGACTCAGGTTTCTGACTGTTTACATGAGGGCCAAACCACACCCCCCATTGTTGATTCCACTCTGCAAACTTTGGTCATGGTCCAGACTCCACATGTACGTTGTGACCTCTGGACTTATCTTCTTATTTAACATTCAATGAACAGTTAAAGACAAAACATATATGCACGTACAGTACATTTCTAGATGCTATTAGAAATACCCTTCAACAGAATTACTGCAAGTACAGATTGCATAAGCTTTTGAAAAGTCTGCCAATTTTAAATGACGTCGGCAAGGGCAATGTTACACACCCGATATAAATATGACTTAAATCCTTTTCTGGGTCTTAAGGACCACTCTGCATTACATAATATCACCGAGCAGCACTTATTTCAATACAATTTAAATTTATAGTATTTTGTCTGCCACCAAAATGGTATAAGTTTAACGTTGTTTTAATAGGAGACGATTGTGGGAATATCAAGCGAGCCAGTTCTAAAAGTTGGGATTTTACTGAAATAAAGTGCTGACTGTTAAGTTGTATGTATGCCGAATTAAACAATGGCAATTGGTAATTATCAATGAAGCCATAAGTCATGTTTTTTCGGCTATGTATCATTGCCAATAATCAAGGGAACATTACATTGCTAGATTTTATAATGAAGTTTGGGGTGTTCCGAGGGAGCGGTTCGTCGCGGAGCTGCAGTTGTTTACATGAACTGTAACAGCAATATAGGATCCAGTTAAATCAACAGTGATGATAAATAGTTCTATAATGATGGTATTATGTAATAAGACCCGCATTATTTCACTAAGTCAAGGTATAGTGCTTCGCTGCTAAGTAGTAACAAGCTAATGTAAAATGTAACTTACTGCGGATCATATAACCTTACCTTTTATTCCGGCTCCCTTACTTGACTCGAGCACACAATATGAAATCTCAGACAGAACCCTATTTAATCCCATTAATTAAAACATATCCGTTAAAAAAATATGTAAGATATGATGTATTGCGCTATCTAAGCGCTCGCCCATCCTGTAAAGAGACAACTGCACTGCACATCACCAGCAACTGTGCAGGCTAGCTAGCTATCTTGTCCTTAGATGCCTTCAAGTGCTCCTCGTAAGCTCCGATTTCCAATTTCCCCCTCTATATTTAAAGTATATATTTAAATTTATATTTTAAACAAATGAATGCCAACAAAACGGTCCAGTGCATGGACCGTTTTGTTGTTGAAGTTAACAATAAAATAAAATGAAAATTAACAAGGAACTAAAAAGAAAAAGCAAAAAGAAAAAGAAAAAATAAATTTAAAAATAAATCAACAATAAAGTAAAATGGACTGGAACTGGAAACAGCTGTGGTTGTACTGGGAAGATTCCAGCTGTGATTGTGTGTAACTGTGGGAGTGTGAAGCAGAGCAACACTGAAAAAGAGAATGCATGTTCAGCGAGCCTACCTTGGGTTAGGGCAGGATATTGCTGCCACACCAGAAAAAGAAAAAACGGATTAATATCACGTACTAACATGAAAAGTTAATTGTAGTTTTTCACGTTAAAACATATTTTCACGTTATAACAAGATATTTTCACGTTATCTTGTTAAAACGTTTCACTTTCACTTATAACCTGATGACTTGTTATAACAAAATCGGCTTCACCTTATAACATAACTTTTTTGTTTGAACGTTCACGTTTTATGTTATAACAATTATCACTTTATAAGTTTAAGTTTCATGTTATAACAAGATAAAAATATTGTTGTAACAAAAAAGTTTCTTGTAACGTGATGAGCTTGTATGTCGAAATAACATGAAAATATCATGTTCTAACATGAAAAACATCTTGTTATAACAATAAACTTTCATATTATAATGTGAAGCAAAGCACAGGGTAAAAGAGGACACTTGCCAAAATGCTCTAATAGAAGACATCAAATGACCTCAATTTCCTTTGGAAAATAAATGAATAAAAAAGATATACAGTATATGAACTGGGCCTTTAAAAATATGGTATTGATTTTCTCTTTCCCATTCTAATGATAATTAGAAATGATAATAACAACAAAACAACAACAGTAACAATATAACAATAACAATAACAACAATAATAATATTAATAATTATTGTTGTTGTTGTTGTTGTTGTTGTTGTTCTTCTTCTTCTTCTTCTTCTTCTTATTATTATTATCATTATTATTATTATTATTATTTCTAATTAGCATTAGAATGGAAAGAGAAAATTAATAGCATATTTTTAAAGGCCCAGTTAATATACAGTATATCTTTATTTATTAATTTATTTTCCAAAGGAAATTGAGGTCATTTGATGTAAGGAACTACAACCTGTCTTCTATTAGAGCATTTTGGCAAGTGTCCTCTTTTACGCTGTGCTTTGCTTGAGGGGAGAAGCATCACAGCTGATGACAGAAATAGGATCAACAAAGTACTTAAGTAGGCTCCATAATTGGTTTGATCCCAGAGTCCTCAGAGGCTACTGTAGAAATGAAAACCAGAAATGAGTTGCACACTGTGCAACTGTGGAATTTTTGGTAGTTTTAGTGGTATGTTCAGTGACCCACTAATGATACCACTGAGTAAGGTAAAAGGCCAATTGTAGCCTGTAGCTGTCAGTTTGTTTTATGTAACATAGTTCCATTCACACGCATGCTGCGAACAATAAGAAGAAAAAAAGGTATATGAAACTATCATGGGCAAGCTATAGCCTGGAACATGTTACTACAATAAGTTATTTTCTTAAGGTAGCCACCAGATAGCCCCAAATACAACTTTGCAATATTTGAAAAGTAGAAAACAAACGCATTGGTACATCATTAAAAGCAAGACTGCATCACTTTCACAGTTACACACAGCATGTTTTCTGGTTGTCAAAGGCTCATTGCTACAACCTGCACTCAGCAAGGTTTACTGGAAATTTTTTTAACCATATAGCTAACCTTATTAAAATGTTCTCTTCCAAAAACCTTCTCTCTTTAAAAGTAATGGAGAGATTTGCTTGTTTCTCTGAGTACGTCTTGCAAACTGGAGACAATAATAAGTTTAGGCCAAACTCTTTGGAAGCTCCTTTTCCTGATTCACATTCAAGAATGCAAAAAAGCTTTTGTGTAATCCAAGAAGGGCTCTAGCCAGAGTACAACTGCCTGCAGCC
Source organism: Holocentrus rufus (assembly GCA_900302615.1). Classification (NCBI taxonomy): domain Eukaryota; kingdom Metazoa; phylum Chordata; class Actinopteri; order Holocentriformes; family Holocentridae; genus Holocentrus; species Holocentrus rufus. Next base: position 20,823 of record OMLF01015761.1, read on the forward strand.
TGAATGCTAGATGCCGTGGTTTAAAGGTAAAGCCAGCTAATCCAATCAATCGATCAATCAATCAATCAATCAATCAATCAATAAAACAACCAGTCTACCTACCTACCTATCCATCTATCTATCTGTTTATCTATCTATCTATCTATCTATCTATCTATCTATCTATCTTTATTATGGAAACAGATAAAGGAGTCCCTTATGACCAAAATAGCATATTTTTTACATTATGCTTTGCGTAAATTTTACCAGTCTCCTTCACAAAACTGCCAGATTTATTAGCATATTATTTAAAATTACTAACCATTTCATTTTACAACTGCTCCAAGCTCTCGTGGGTTAGAGTGTACACTTGTCAGACTGAATGTTGTCACAAATTACAGAGTTTTAGTAACTCTTAAGTGTATTCTTGTAAGACCGCCTCTATCAGTAATTCATTTTAATGGACTAGTCTGGCTGCCTAATCCTTTTCTCATGAGTGACCAGAACCGACTAAGTCAGAATTAAACAGTTATGGTTGTTCATCAGCCGCACAAGTTGTAGCACGGGGGTTTCCCGCAGCACCTGAAAGCAACATTTCTGGTGCGTCTGCTTTCACGCACCGCGGAACCCCTTACGTCAGAAATGTGTTCCTCTACGGACGATTCTTCCCGCAGGACTCAACTGGACGAAGCGATGCTTGTGTGTTGACAACTGTGTGTTGTGTTGTTGAAGATGCCAGGGCTGTCAGATACAGAGCGCAGTGAATGCAAAAAGATGTTCAACTTAATGCCTAAAGGCGACTTACTTTCACTAAGCGACACGGTTACGAACAAGCTTATAGCAGTGGAGAGTATCACAGGTATGTTTGCAAACATCACTAGCTAACATTAGCGTTAGAGTAGCTGCCATAGCCTTGTGTGGTAAGGAGAGTCATCACGCCAAAATAAAACAGTTGCTGAATTGAGTTCACATACGGCAGCAGATTGATGTTAGGCTTAACTAGAGTTTAACTAGGCTTAACGTTAACTAGGTAGAGTTAACGTCCCATGTGTTTGTAACTTTGGCTTTGATTTTGACTTGGGAATGACATGGGAAATATCAAACATTTAACACCAAACCAACAAATTACACTAATTCTAACACATTCAAAGTAAAAAATAAAAAAAAAATCACAAACAAACTAACATGTCATTCCCGGTGTGAGGGGTGTAACCTAGTGTAACCTTTTTTTTTGGAACGCTAGCTGGGTAAACCGGTAAAACAAAACACCATCATTGGCAGATGGTTTTGATATAAAAATAAAATGTAGCTAGCTTAATCTACTTGGCTTGCTTGTGCCATTTACAAACCCAAAGCACCAGCCTCTGTCGTTGTTAACAGAATTATTCATCTTAATGACATTATCTACAACGGGCTGCTATATTTGTGGTTATAACCACCAGTATCCAGCACCAGAAAAATTCAGACTTTCGTTTCAGACCTGAAACGAAACTTAGAAAGCAGGGAGCGGTGAAGGTAGGTACAAACATGTGCAGACTAGTTAGCTAGCCAATGACAAACGCTGCTCCTTAGTAGAGCATAATAGTATTTCAAAAATTCCATGTTTGTGTGCTCATAGTATACACTTTCCAGATAATATTAACTGAATGGGAATATTTACTTCAAGACAAATGTAGATATTTTTACATTGGTGTCAAGCCTCTGTTTCTTATCACTCCCTGTGAAGTGTGATTTAAGGCTACAAAAGCAAGAGCAGGGAGAAAATCTTAAGTGGTTAGCTTGTGTTTTTTTCCCTTAAGTGTCTGTGCTGTGCTGTGCTTCTTCAGCTTGAAAGTGCTATTTACAGTTACAGTTGACAGGGGCTTGTCCCACATGCACAGCCTACAGTAAAAGCTGAATGAATGCATCGGTCTGTCACAGTGGCCTTGCATAGTGATGCAGAGAGGGTTGGTGGGGCCAGGGTTCTGGGTAAATATGACTTGGAGCTGACATGCACATGCATGCACCCGATGCAAAAATTGAAACAATGCATAATGATGCAATGATGGTGGCCGCAATGATGCAATGATTGGCTGAGCAGAGAGGCAGGAATTCTGTGGGTGGGTAGGTGGGAACAAAATGGAGGAAGTTTTGAGGAGGCGTTCAGAAGCTCCTTGGCCTTCGTTTTTCTAATAAACAATTCATTTAGTGGCAGAAACCCTATTATCACCATAATGTTAAAAAACTTAGCACACAGGGAGGAAGAGGAAGCGCATCTGACTCAAATGGCAGCATGCGGGAAGGAATGGGAAAATTTATCAGTGTGCACTCTGTCTGTCTCTCTTTACATACTTTATGGTGGAGAAATGTACAGGAACCAAATATTCCTGCTGTGCTTCTTTGTTGTGTTTGAAGTGATTGGATTGTGCTTTTGTCCAACAGTGGCACCAAAAGACATGATGTTTTGAGGTTCATGGTCATCATGTCTGTGTGTGTGTGGGAAGCATGAACCAAGCTAGAGATGGCATGCAAGCATGCACTATGCAGATGGTGTGTGACCAAAAAAAATCTGCTGTTGGTGTGACATTATATTAATATAATTCACTAATAAGACTGGCTCACATTCAGTATTTATTTGTTCCTATAGAGGCTATAGAAGCAATTCTCGCCTACAGTCAAAATGCTGAGGAGCTGCTGAAAAGGAAGAAGGTGAACCGTGACATCATATTCAAGTACCTGGCCAAAGAGGGAGTGGTGATGCCCCCCAGCAGCGAGAAACACCAGCTGGTGAAAAGGACGTTGGAGTTTTGGTCATGTGGAAAGGTACGGGCAGCTAGTCAGGCCACCCAGCCCCTAAACATGCCATGGTGGCCTGTATGGAGAGAAGGTCACACTGAAGAATATATTAGATGTTATGTATCATGGCATCAAGAGCGGACCATTGCAGCGAAGGCCATGAACCAACGTGTCTTGAAAAATTTGAAAAACTTTTTGCTTTCAGGTCCTGGGTGATGAGAGCAGTGAAAGGAGAATACAGCCGACAGAGAGCGCGTCTGAGTTCACAGACATGAAGGTCAGGCCTGACTTTGACCCGCTGGCCCTCGGTCAGCAGTTCTGTCAGTGGTTCTTCTCGCTCCTGAACAGCCAGAACCCCTCACTGGGCCAGCAGCCTCAGGACTGGGGACCGAAGCACTTCTGGCCAGATGTAAAGCTCCGCCTGCTCTCTTGGTAAGAATGTCAGTAATGGTCTACAGCTGTTTGTCTGTTTGTCCGTCATACTCAGTATCACAGACACCGCCGATCAGGTTCCAACAGAACTAAAAAAAAATGTTGCATCTCACCACTGGGTTCTGACATTTTTAAAATTCTGCATATCACCCATATAATTCCAGGTTAAAACAGAAAGGTTGCAATAGAAAAATGTGATAACTAGTATGATCTTACACATCACAAGCTGGGAAGACATGATACTTGGTGCACAGATTTTCAAGGTTTCTTATTGTTTAGTGTTTCTTGAAAAAAAAAAGTAAGGGACAATATGTATGTTTTTTAGACAGTCTAAGTAGTTGATTACTCTCATAGAGCACCTAAAGGAATACTCCAACATTTTGGAAAAAATACCCTTTTCCGACTTACCCAGACTGAGACAAGATGTTTGATACCATGTGTATCTCTGTACGTCCACTGGTTCGGTTCCTATAGGTAGTGTTTCATGTTAGCTTAGCATAAAGACTTAGCCTAGCCTATTAGCCTAGCTCTGTCAAATGAAAATATAAACCTTACAGCAACTCTGAAGCTGTCTTATTTACACGGTGTGCCATGTATACTTAAGTCGATTTAGGAGAGGTTAAATGATAGATGGTAGGAACTACCATCTATCAGAACTACTGTAGTCCTTACCATCTAACTTCTCTTAAAACAACTCACGCTTTTAAAAATATATGTATATTTCATCCTTTTTCATGAAATTTCACCCCCACTGAGTACTGCAAGTGAGCACCAATGCTAACAGAGATTTACTTCTACTGTGAAGTGATGTCAGCTTCTCTACATTCACGACAACACACCACTAAGTCACTAGGTGACAGAGGACAGGGAAAAGTGCAAATGAAAAAGGGCAGTGTGTGTGCTATATCGAAGACTGAAAGAGAGCAAAACCAAGATGGCACACCTGTCTATTCTACTTTTCAGTGTTCACTTGGTTGATAAGCTGTGGGCCAATATGTAACAACATGTAGGAGCACAGCGAGGCTCATCTGCTGGTGTTCACAGAAACCTGGCTGTCAGAGGAGGTGGAGTTTGCTTGGATGCATTCACTGTTTTTGACACAGACAGCAGACAGATCTATTTGAGCTTCAAAGCAAGTCTTGGTCAGTGCTCCCTCAAAGGGGTTTCTGCCTGCTCCTGGAGGAGGCTGGCTGCACCAACGTCCCTGTTTATCAGGAGCCAGACTCTAAATCAAAGTAGTGAACCCCGGTCAGAGAGGTTGTGGCGCAGCGAGTGTTCAGCAGCACTGAACAAGATAACCACAGCAAGGTAACATGCACAGCCCGGAGCTGAGTCACTGCTCTGTCTCGCTAAGAAGAGAACTTCAAAGAACAAGTGCCAACCGGGACAGACAGACAGGTTGCTTCGTGTTGCCTCATGTCTCCTGCCAAAAGTTGTACATGAGTGAACACACCACAAAGACTCCACCTGATGGTCGAAAGTGCATGCATGAAATAATTCTCCATGCCAGGAGGGGGCAACAGTCTGAAAAAAACCTGAAGCTTCAGCATTGTGGAAAGAAAAAGAAACAAATTAGCATTAGAGACCAAAGTGGGCTGTCTGATGAAACTGATGCTCTCACCTAGAATCTTTTCTTACACTGATGGCATCATTAGGAGAGTATTTTCAACAGCAGTGATGGTACTGAATTACTTTAAAATATTATAGGAAAACTATAGGAATACAGGTGTCACTGGGTCATTGTGGCTCTCTTGTTCTGTCAGCAACGGTCCCAAATATAACGCTCAAATGTTTCACCATCTTTCAAGCTGCAGTTTGGTTGAGCAAACTGAGATATATTAAAAAAAAACTTTGCAGGAGAAGGAAGTGATGACATTGGTGAATGAAAGAATGTGCAGGGCAAGAGACAAAGTCCATCAAATTCAATACATGTAGAAGTGTTTCTGTTGCTTAAATTTCATGTACTTTGATGTCATGCACTGGTGTAAAAAATCTACTGAAGTAAAAGTAAAAAATTAGTTCATTTAAAATGTATTCAGAGTTGTGACTGACACATTTTTTTCCCAAGACAGAACAATGTTACATATGATCTAATTATGCAAAGCTAAAGAGACGAGAAGACAATTTGAAAATTTGAATTCTATTGTGTTGATAAAAAATGTTGATGAACTGAGTAAAACATAAATTCAATACAATTAGGACTGACCAGTTTTTTATGCAACATTTTTGAAGAGTCCTCAAAATTTGTTCTCTGTATGCAATTTAGTCCACAACAAAACCTTAGTAAAATATACAAGTAAAAGTATGAATGTGGACTTTAAAAAAATGCATAAAAGAGCACGAGTCGGCAAGGCAACTTTATTTATATAGCACATTTCATACACAGAGGCCATTCAGTGCTTTACAGAATAATAAAAATACAATCAAATTAAAGATGTTGTGAAAGTGCAAAAGTACAACTGCAATTTAAAAAAGCGACTCATTTGCAGTAAAATAAATGGAATTTGAATCATTTGCTTAATTTTGCTAAGCTGATCTGATGAACAGCAGTTTATCTTGCTACAACACCAGCTCTATTTCTATTTAAATTAGAGAAGCCCAGGCAAAAGCTGACTCATAGCTGTGTGCTGGTCTTCCTCAGTGCTAACGGCCAGCGGGCGGAGGCGTTCGAGGGCGCGGAGCTGGCCAGCATGCGTCTCCTGGCCCTGGCGCGGGACGAGCGCCTCCTCCTCTACCCCAACCTGCAGCCGCACGGCCTCAAGGCCCTGGCCTCCCCGCACGGCCTGGTGGTGGTGGCCGTGGCCGGGACCATCCACAGAGACTCCGCCTGCCTGGGCGTCTTTGAGCAGATATTCGGCCTCATCCGCTCCCCGCTGGACAACAACAGCTGGAAGATCAAGTTTGTCAATATAAAGATCATGGGGCAGGACGCTGTGGGCGGGGCAGAGGTGTCAGCGCCCGCCCTGACCTGTGACTCTAAAGAACTGCAGCTTCTCTGCAGTTCCTGATGACAATGTCGGTGTTTTTACTTTTTAAAACTATTATTTCTCGAGAGAAAGTCACGTCTCTTTCGTTGTGCCCTTATTCACATGCCTAGTAGCTGCCCTGCACAATAACAGTCTTCTGCTACTGGCCAATGAACAGCTCCTCTGGAGCAGCAGGGGGTTGAAATGTCTCGCTCCTCAACAGGTGACTTTTCTTTCACAAGGCCACTTCTTTTACCCAAGATCCAGTCTTAGTTTAGAATTAGGTCTGAATGTATCCGCTATGTCAGTAATGTCATGTATAGGACTGCAGAAATGTTCTATGGTTTATTTTTTACCAAACCCATTCAATTTGATTTTATTCTGCAAAATTGCATTTTAGTGTACCTCAATGCGGTTTCATGGCCTGTGCCTTATGTAAGATATAATTTGGATAGTGATTTTGAATATTGTTTCTGCCAGAGTTCAGTGCAGTTATGGACACGTTCTTGTAAATTTGTAATCTACTAAATACGAAGATTTATGATGACACTTGAGTGCACTTTCATGATATATGAATTGCTGCTTGCCCAGGAGTAGTTGTTTGTCTTGATCCCATGCCAGCTCAATTAAAATTGATTTGGAAGCATAATCCAAGATTGCTGTCTTGGCACTGAGAGTGCAAGCACCAGGCCCGGCATATTTATAATAACTATCTGTTTTAAATGATGTCTTAGTGTCACAATGTTCGAACAATCATCTCTGCTACAGTGTGCAGCAAAGCATGTGATGGATACGTAGAGCTCCAAAAGCATCTAAAAAGAGACTTTGACCTTGGATGTTAAACAACTTTCACCATTTCACCAAGGTTCCTCACTCCACTGACTTTAATAGGACAGTTTGTAGGGAAAAACAACTGTTAATGTCAGTGCTCTCTGTAGCATATATTTGAGTGTAAACAGCAAATAGCTAGGCTAATGTAATCAGAAGACCAGATTCGGCCACGGAGAACTAGTAGCTGATGCACAATAAATCAAGAGACATGGACAGCTGCTTGCAGTGAATAGGTACCATGTATTTATGTATTTAGGGAAAAAACAAAACAATTTATGCAAATATCAAAATAAATATGGCCATGTAAATAAATAATTTTAAACTCAAATATTCAATATGAAAAATAAGAAACAAAACCAAAACAAAACAACAACAAAAAAAAATAGCTTTGCCAAGCTTGTATTAGCTTATGACAGGTAAATTATTTTATCAGTGGTGCACCTTTAAATTTCGTCCACGATTATTCAATTGATCATAAAAAAAAAAATCAATTTACAACTTACTTAATCAGAAAGAATTCGCAACTTAACAGAACCTCCCAAAGCAACAGAATAATTCAACCCAATAAGGAAAAAACACATTGAATAAATGTGGACCCCATTTTTAACCCACAGTTCGCTTCATCGGTTCTTCAGCACAAGTCATACGTCCATAAGTCCTTAAGTCAATTGTCAATTCAGTGTGCTGGGCCAAAGAGAGAGTGTGTGCGTGTTTGTGAGGGGGCAGAAAGAGATGAATGGGGGAAGAGTATCTGCTGCAGTGTGTCCTACCACTGTGGCAGGGATATGATGATTGCTGTTGAGCGAATTCTGATTTCCTCCAGCGTAGACTCCTGGTCACTTAACATTGGAATAGCTCGCCATCACAGATCGTCCATGCATGTGACTCTGATCAACAATTCAAGCAGTCGGTAACACAGTAACTGTTAACCCTCACATTAGATATTAAAATTAAATGCACGCCAACAATGCGGTACTAACCTGCAGCCGCTCCGCTCTCAGCCCCCATTCATCTAACTAGGAGGGCACCTGTTTCCTATACATAGCGGAGCGGCCCAGCTGATTGGCTGCGCGCTAGTCAAGTGACTTACGTTAGGGTTACGTCAGGTAAACGTGATTACCTGACTGATTACCTGACTATTTTACTATTCTAACCCATATTCTAACCCGGGGTTACATCTCTAACAGGAGAATGGAGATTACAGGCTTGTACAGATAAATGCCGAAGACTTTTGCATGTCCTTGATGCGTAACATGGGTCAAAAGTGACCCGGCTGAGTTTTAATTTTGCATATCTTTGCAATAAATTTATCTAACCATTCAATATTCAAGGTATTCCTCAATTAACTTGTTTTTGATCATCATGCACCCTTATTTTATTTTTTCCTTTCTTACTTTTTGAATAAAAACCCTTTTTGTATCACTACCCCTCTAATGCGCAACATGGGTCAAAAATGACCCGCATTCATTTTCTATGTTATTTCATGTATGGCTGAGTGTTTCTATGATATATCTTTGAAATAAATTAATCATGAATCATCTTCTATTCCAAGTATGCAGTAAATATTATGTTTTTGTTCAGCACAAATCTTTATTTTCATTTTCCTCTCTTACTTTATGAAGAAGCACAGCTTTTGTATTTCTACACCAAGTTTACACACATGGGTCAGACACGTC
>OMLF01015763.1:0-14506 GCA_900302615.1 Holocentrus rufus
GCACCCCTACAAGCCCCTATAGATGTTCGCCACCCCAGAGCCGCAACAGAGAAGACACAGGCCGACTGACTGCAGCCCCACAACGATGACAAATCGCACAAGCACTGCCAGAGACACTCAGACAGTAAAAAGCATCCATTAAAAATTCATCCAGGGCACACAGCTTCCTACTTCAAACACTCCTCAACCCCTCACTTAGGGCCACAGTCTCGCAGGAGAAGGTTCATCACAGTGGTCATCATTTCATACAATACATATTTTGAGCATAATACAATTTGAGATTGCTGTCTGTCTCTCCTCGGATGAGGTCGCTGATATTTTTGAAATTCAGCAACGTCTCGTGCCATATGTGCAGAGAGCTTATTGAAGCAAAACGTGCTTTCGTGCCCTTTGACTTCTAAATTCCACGTGCTGGTCACTAATCTTTCTTTCTTTTAACTTTGTAGTGTTGTTGTGCGAGAGGCAAGGAGTTTGACCTCATTCAGAAATCTTTTAATGTGTTTATACCAAGGCATTAGGGCCTTGCCTGTATAAAGTCTCTTCCATTTTCTGTTTAAAGTCTCGAAAATCTTCTTCCACCCCCCCGCTGAGCTCAAACTTAAATAGAAGAAAACCATGTCTTAGAACAAGATCACACTTGAACACTTTTTTCTATTTATTTCAAGGGTGTTAGCAGCTTCAGAAAGCTTTTATCAAGACTCTTGTGACAATGACATTAAGTTCAAATCTGGGACTTCAAATAATGACACTGCTTTGCTTCAGACAGCCGTCGTGTTGGTACAAGCACAGAGTGAAGGGGTAGCTTATGGAAAATGGGCGGCTATAATGCAAGTTCAATTGCACACAGAAATAGTTTTGCGTCCTGCTGATGCAAATCCACGAGTCGCTCTCATGGCTGATGTGCCTGTTTTGGTTTTGTGGGTGGTGGCCATGTCAGGCACGACTGACAGCTGCCCCACTGTAGAAAGGGGAGGGTATGATCGGGTTACAGCATATGGGACAGCAGCTCGGGAAATATCCCCTCATCAGTCAGAGTGGCGTGAAAACCTCCTTACAGGCAGCTCCCCCGAGCCACTCCGCACTCGCTCATGAAATATTTAACCACCAGTGTTGACAAGAAATAGGTTTTAAGAAATTGAAAATCTCCCCTTCGTTTCCCAAGTAAATGCATTTTCTGCTCACTGAAAGACGACATGTATCCGCTGCCAGTCTCCTGTTTGTTGTGTGTGGCCAAAGATATGTCTTATTATATAAACCTCCTCCGTTGTGTGTGGGGGATGATGGGAGGTTTAAGGGATGCGAGGCTGTGTGTAATGCTCAACTCTGTTGCTTAGTCAAAGGTAGACAAACAGATCGGTTGGGGACGAGATTCATTAACACAGGCAATGCAAAGAGTGCGGCAAGATTGAGGAAATCATATCAGTGGAATCACTTATCAGTAATAGCTAAATCATTGTGGCAGCACTGAAATGAGAAAATGAGGAATAGGCGTCGACAGGGTAGGCATAGATCAACACAATTAAAAATAAAGTAAAAGCACATATAGAGGAAACAATTGAGGATCCTTAAGGATTTCAGTATTGACACACTTCTTTGTAAAGGTAAATCAATTTTTTAAATCAATTCTGAGTTCTATAACAAGCCATTGTAGGGAGTTTCAAATAAGGATGATGTAAATGTGGGATGTTGACACGGTTGATATGACGAATCCAGAAAGATGTTTCTAGGAACTCGCCACTCTGTGCTGTATTGAGTGTTGTATGTTTCTTTGTTTGTTTGTTTGTTTCAGGGCCGCTGAATTGTGTTGAGGGAATGGAATGCAGAGTTGTTTTTCGCTTATGAATTTGAATTTAATGTGGCTTTTTTCACATTTATGAGTGGGAACCATTTCCCTCAGGCACTTGTCAGCAACTTTAAATTTTTGTTTATTTTTCCTCTCTGTTTTGTTTAACCACTGTCAGCTGGCGGTTGTTCACTCCATACCCAGATAGTATTGCTATTGTCCTGATCAGAGATTTACTTTGATGCACCGTCCGCACTGAACATACTGCACCGGTGCGAATTTACCAGCTGCCTTTTCACTTGGCTCACCTACATACGGTGGTTGTTGTATTCCAAAATCTGTGATTAAATATCAAGAGCGTCTATTTTAACTTCAGAGCAAGAACACAGTCCATGTTAACATACATATAACATGATACTTAGAGGAAGGCTCCCCTGTCAATTCTGGTGACAGAGGTTTGTGCAATTTGCGTTACCAGATCATTATGAAAGATTAGCGAACCATAGTAATTGCGAGGTAATTTCATCTCCTTTCCCATTTTCCCAGCGGTAAGACAAAGTATCCAAATCAATGCTAAGCCTGCTCCCATGTAATAGGTCATCCACAATCTGAACCTTTCTTTGTACTTTTCAGAAATTGAAGACCAGGTTTTAATCAGTCTTTCTTGTTGCTGCTGCGAGGGTTCTATTGAAATACAGCAGTTTATATTATGTTCCTAAGAGATCCCCCTGGGATGATAAGTGTGAGGGAGACCAGCAAATTGGATGAGTCCAATCATTCCTACTTGTTAAAGCCCGATACATTATTTGCAGAACAATAACTCATAATTTAGGAGGCCAGAGGTTGGCGAGGCTTTCGTTTGATAAGAGTGTTCTAGTTTCTTTTCAAGGACTCCACCTCCTGCAATCTCTTTCCATTACAAAATTAATAACACTAAGAAGGGAAAAAGCAGTGTCTCTGTAGGGGTGAAGGATGCGCAAGCCCAGTCCCAAGGTGTCCAGAGCTCTCATGATCAATGGCAGTGCACTCTTTTCACTTAATCTGATCATTTGAATGATCTCTCCTTTTTCTGTCCTTCCTCACTAGTGTTGTTATCATATTTCATCTCAGAAATCGTGTTTTTTGTGTTTCCCCTTTTAACAGTACACTAGCTGCTATTTTCCACCTTATCAGATAGTAATCTCTTCAAAAAATGTTTTTGCTTCCAGGCTAAGCTATGAGATAGCCAACCCTTTTCACAGTATAGCCTGTCTTTTTTTGTAAGCGGTTTTCAGTGGCTCTTGCCTTGAGGGACTGTTTCCCTCTGATAAAGTGAAAAATATGTGGATCAATACGAGTTATTTTGTGACCTAAAGCTGATATTTTTGGTGTGTTTTTCCTCTCAGGTGCGTCTAGAGTGGCCCACAGACCTGGCAGTAAGTCCCATGGACAACTCCCTGTACGTCCTGGACAACAATGTGGTGCTCCAGATCTCAGAAAATCACCAGGTCCGCATTGTAGCCGGTCGGCCCATGCACTGCCAAGTGCCTGGCATTGACCACTTCCTAATGAGTAAAGTGGCCATCCATGCCACTCTGGAGTCAGCCAACGCCCTAGCTGTTTCCCACAATGGCATCTTGTACATCGCTGAGTCGGACGAAAAGAAAATAAACCGAGTACGACAGGTGTCCACCAATGGAGAAATCTCCCTCGTTGCAGGGGCACCTAGTGGCTGCGACTGCAAAAATGAAGCCAACTGTGAATGTTACTCTGGAGACGAGGGATATGCCAAGGATGCCAAGCTGAAAGGACCCTCTTCCCTGGCAGTGTCCCCAGATGGAGAGCTCTTTATTGCAGATCTGGCCAACATCCGTATCCGCTATGTGCGCAAAAACAAACCCTATCTGAATCCTCTCAGCATGTACGAGGTGTCCTCTCCCATTAACGACGAACTCTATCTGTTTGACTCCAATGGCAGCCATATTTACACCCAGAGTCTGACCACAGGGGACTACCTCTACAATCTGACCTACACAGGAGAAGGAGATCTGAGCAGCATCACTGATAAAAACAAAAATACAGTGACAATCAGGCGGGATACTACAGGAATGCCTTTGTGGCTGATGGGCCCGGACGGACAGACATTCTGGTTCACTATTGGCACCAACAACGCGCTCAAAACTGTTGCTGCCCAGGGTCAAGAGCTAGCCGTGATGACGTACCATGGAAATTCAGGGCTTCTGGCTACCAAGACCAATGAAAATGGATGGACCACCTTCTTCGAGTAAGCCATTTTTTTTTTACACAACACCTGTTTTAAAATCCTTTGTGAGCTTAGAGTCTGGATACCAGTTGAGGTGATTATAGATTATGGCTTTACCCCTTAGAGAGCAACTAAATAGATCTTTTAGATTTCTTAAATCCAAAGTATAGACTTTGCAAAATATCATATCTTGAACTAGAAGCTATGTATTTGCTGTACTACATGCTAAGATGCTTTAGTGAGTGAATGTTGGGGGCATTAGGAGAGTTGTAGAGCTCTGACATCTGAGTTTAGTATTTTGGCATATGAGCCACCTTCTTATGCCTGGATGTCTATGTCACTCAGAATACAAGACCTGTGGAAGTATGGGTGTAATCCTATTTGCTGTTATCATACCAAATAGGATTACTGGATGATATGTTACTCATCTACACCCGTGCTTGCAGTGACAGACTGCACACCATTACTTGTTTGGAGTCATTTGGTACATGAACGACATGTATCTATTGGCAGGCACAGTCTACCCCTAGGACTGCAGCGAGGCCTGGCAAAATAAGCATAATAGCATAGCCAGAGGTAGGAATTGATTGAGTTGAACCATACAATGTAAGAGAACAATTGAAACACCCCCGCACTCTGCAGTGTTTGAGTGTAGGATTTTTAGTTTCTGTGACTTCTATAGAGCAATTTGTCCCTTGGCTAATATACTGTACCAAGGGATACTGCTAACTGGATGTCTTTCCAAGAAGTGTGATTAAGCAGATTGGTTGGTCAGACATCTGTTACACCTCGCTGGAGGAGTATAACACTCTGACACATAATCAGACGCTCTGTTTAATCTGAGCAGACATTTATCACCTGTGTTTGATTTGGTTGTCATCTGAGACAGGTTATATCGTGGAAAAAAAAAAGATACAGTGGAAATGGCGCTAATGTGGCCATGCATAGGGATATCTGAAGGCAGAGCTATTTGCCTACGGCTTCGACAAACCCAACGGGTGGCTGGAATTTTGAATTATTTCTCCTTGATTTTCTCTAAGATGGCTGGTGTTATTATCAGGTTGGAGCACTGGAGCATTTTTATTAGGCGCCCAGTAACACAAAGGGTTTTATAAGATATCATTTAAAGAATGGATGTTCAAGATGTCCTGAAATTTTTCTTAAGTGCTCCGATACTACTTTAGGGAGGAAAAAATTGTGTAGCATCTCTGCTTTATGTTCAGTGCACAACATAGACTGCTCTGCAGCTGTGGAGCATTTCATACAAAGTCTTGGTTCAAGGCTGAAATATAGTTGTGTATTTGAGGAATATATATATATATATATATTTTTTTTTCTACCCTCATTTCTGTTTTGAATTTGATGTCTTTGTCTGAAATAGAGAATATACAAATGCAAAACAAGGCGGTGAAGCTATAACTCCTCCATCTCTCCTTGAACATGCACATTTGCATGCCCTCCGTCCATTTGGAAAACATATGATCATGTAATTGCACATAAAGTGTAGGAGTATTTACCAGGAAAAACACAAAAAAAACAACAAAAAAGATAAGAGATGGTTGCACTTCCTGTATTTTTCCTGCAATTAATACTATGACCTCATATTTACCTGCGAGCAAGTCAGACAAGTCATCATGTTTCATTTAGACCCAATAAAGAGTCTTTGTTTTTCTTGAATAATTAGCTTTGAAGGTCACTCCAGCACCTGAGGGTCAAAGCCATAATTTGCTATCATCGGAAATGAAAAGGCACCTCCATTTATCTCTGCACACCAAAGTGCACTGCTACACATTTTACCCAAATTAATTAATGTGTACTTAAGTCCTTTAGCCTATAGACTGAATATAATTTAGTAGAACGCAAAAACAAAACACAAAGGACTAAGTGGAGAACAAAAGACATCTGCTACACGGTCTTGCTGTTGTAACCCTTGGCAACCTCATCTGCTCTGACATTTTACTGTATGCGCAGATGCACCGCTGACCTCCTAATGTTTTTGTTGTAATGATAAGTGCTTATGCTTAAGGGTTACTGTAAATCTATTAATTCATGTAATATTTTGAAGGATGCCTAATTGTTCTTTTAGCCTCCAATTAGCAGGGCAATAATGCTCCTATTTATTAACAAAGCCGTTTTTGCCATTGGGTTCAAGAAAGCAGTCTCAAGTTAAATTAACGCCTCAAATTATGACAGCTAAATCTTGTGAAACAATTGTCGATGGAGTTGAAGCAATTTCTTGACTATTGCCCTTATGTTCTGACTCCCTCCGTAATCATCAGTCAAATGTGCTCCGAAATCCTCAGGCAGTAAAGCGGGGAAGTGAAAATAGGAGAATATGAATAATTTTGTGCAGGGCTGAGATTAGGTATGCTGGAGGGGATGCTGATATGGAGTGGCCGGTCTATTGTTGGGCCCCAGCGTGAAAGGTCAGGGAGCTAGCATGTGACATGGAGGTGATGCGATCCAAATGGACTTGTGGCCATCCAGGGGGAAAGCACAAGTCCTCTCCTTTTGCTGAGCACCCTGCCCCTGCATGCCCTCTTGTCCAGAGAAAGCAAGCTAATAGGCAGCTGAGTCGAAGCAGGCCAGAGCCATTAGAGCTCAGCGGTGGAGCCCGAGGAATGGCTCTAGCTCAAGGACCTAATTGAGACAGAGAGAGTTTGGGTCAGTGATCAAGCTGAGGCATGTGGCATTGCTCTGGAATGAGATTTCTGTCTGGGGGACTGACTCTTTTGTTCAGAGGTGGAGGCAGGCAGGAACACTCTTTTTGTCCTGTGAGCTGAACAGTTAAAATTGGTGTGTGTGTGTGTGTGTGTGTGTGTGCGCGCGCTACAGTTAACATGCAACTTTTCAAAGAATAGACGAGAAAGTGTTTCCACTGCAGAAAAAAAAAGGTGTCCACACTTGGAATATATAATGAATGTATCTTGCTGATAAAATAGGATATAGCAGTATCAAAAGAAATCAAATGTGTTAGATATAAATTACTCTGCTATTTAGCATTTCCTGAAGTGGAGGACTTAGGCTGAAAAACATCGCTGAATCCCAGTCCACAGAGCAGTTCAGATCAGATAACATTTATCTCTGGGAGATGATTCCTCTCCCACTCTCCCTTTCCATATTGGATATTTGAGATGGCAGCGCTGAGGAAATATCCGTAAACCAGCGCCCGCCATCTCATTTATTAGAGGCTTTATTATGGCAGGCAGCAACATCGAGGAGGGCTTTCCAATCTGTATTCACAGCACAGATAAAAGTCTTCATTCTAAGTAATGTACCGTTCACTCACTCCCATTCTGGAACACTGGCAAGCTGAAAGATTTCAAATTGTTCCATGCCGATGTGCTCTCAGGGCGAAATGAGACAATCTGGCCACTCATGTTCCTATGTGTGATGAACTGACTGATTTGTAGGCTGGGGAGATGCTGCATCTCTCCAAGGAGTCTCACCTCAGTGCTCCTATTTCATAGACTGCATAATAAGATTAGGTGATAGCACTAATCTTTTAAGCTAATAAGCAGTTTTCTAAATGTGAAAAGTTATGTGCTCTCTCGTCCTGTGCATGACAGTTTTTCCTTGTCAGTAGTTTTCCTTTTTTTTTTTTTTCCTTTCCATTGCACACCGCCATCCCTTGAAGGTTACTTATATAGTAGAAAGCATTTATGCTTAATGCTGCATTCAAGTCTTGTTGGTAAAAACGGAAGAGTGGGATAACATCTTATTGCTGCAACTTTGAAGCCTTCATGTTGTAACACCCACATCCAAAACATTTTTACACCCACGGTAAGAGTAGTGGGTGGATGTATTGTAATTTCTGGGGTTTGTGCACCATAGTGATAACTTGGAATGGTTTTATCCGATTTAGATTCAAATGTGATAAGTTGATTTGGACTCAAATTAGGATCTTCACTGTTGAATTTTTTGAATCGGTCAAAGGTCAATGTCAAGATGGGACATCATTACCATATGATAATACAAGTGGCATATATACCACAACAGCATGTGGTGCAGGCGTAAAATCTCTCTGTGTGCATTTCTAGTTAGTGATGAATTTAAAATCACCCATAAACAAACCACAAAAGACAGTGGTCACTCCACAACAGGAGTTGATTGTATTTGTGTGAGTGTAACTGATGGGTTGACTTTTATTACCTTGGACTTGGAAGTCACGGCTGTATTGGCCACCTGTGTTGACACACTTCTGCAATTCAGAGGGAGACAGAAATAGGAGATATTGGAGCCTGTAAAATAATTCCCTCATGTCCAACTCGTAATTACTACGAGGAGGCTGACATGAATGTTTTTCCCAGTTGTCAACTCATATTTGTGGTAAATCCAACACGGCATGAACGCGGCATTACTTGAATATAGTGCTGGAATTATTAGTAGATAAATGAATTAGACAAGTGACAAACCTTATTGATTATAGTTTTGATAATTAATTAATCATTTTTGTCACTTATCAAGTACAAATATTGGTAGCTGCAGCTTCACAAATGCTGAGGTTTGCTCGCTTTTCTCTGTTTCATCTCTGTTTACATTGTTGTTATAAAATGAATACTTTCTTTGGATGTTGGTCAGTGTAAGGAATTGTAACACAGCACAGTGGGCACTGGTAACTTGTGCATTTGTCAATATTTTTTGCATTTTATAGATAACATAATAAGTTAATCAAAATAATAATTATCAACAATGAAAATCATCATTAACCCTACTTAAACAAATATATACTCACTTACTCAAAGTAAATCTCACATTATGATAAGGCTTTTTTTTTTTTTTTTTGATACAACAGATCTGTTAGAGATCATTAGACTTGTCAAATCTTTCAGAACCACAGAACTGTTCTGGTTCTGTTAGGGTTACTCTTGGTACACAGTATCAGACAGCCTCTCTCTGCCAGCTTTGGCTCATGTCCATTTGCTTGTTTGCAGGTATGACAATTACGGCCGTTTGACCAACGTCACTTATCCCACGGGCCGAGTGAGCAGCTACCGCACCGACCATGACAGCTCAGTCCGCATCCAAACAGAGGGCTCCAACAAAGAGGATATCACAGTCACCACTAACCTGTCAGCCTCCGGCACCTTCTACACACTCATGCAGGGTGAGTGTCTAATAGCTCTCAACTGGTGTCTGTAAAGATACTAAAGCTTCCAGGTTCTTTCCACTTCCAAAGCTTTTTGTTTCAAGTATTTTCTGTGAAGTTTTGATCAGGTGATTAGCCCACAGCAGGGGGTTTCAAAGTGGGGCCTGGGGACTCCTAAGGGTCCTTGAGGAGTTTCAAAGGGGTCCCAAGCAAAATGATTAAAGTTTAATTTCACTGTAATTTAATACCAAAAAAAAAATGTAAGAGTTACTATTTTAGAATCATGTCTTAATCTCAGTTTTCAGTATGATATCTAAACAATTTAATGTTTAGCACAAAGCAAGACTTATTTTCATATGAGGTTCCCAGGGCAAAGTCATTTCAAATGGGGGTTCAAAATGAATGAAGGTCAGTTAATAAAAGTCAAGTCCAACACTAGACTTAATAATTCTTTATTTGGACATGTAATCTACAGCATGGGCTCACAGACCCACATTTATCATGACTTGTACCATGAACTCCCATATGGGCAGATTTTTGTTATTGAATCGGTACTTGGGACCCCCTGAAGTCCTCTTAATGACCTGTGGTGGTTCCCAGTCCCCACATTTGAGAACTACTGATCTATGGCAGTGATTGAGCATGTAATACCTCAGCTGTGATTAATAACATATCTTATTTGCAGTAGCATTTGTAGTTTCTCTGTTTTTGCAATGTTTGTTTCAGAAAATTCTATATAGCATACCTCCTAGTTACTAATATTAAAACACTTATTGATTTTCTGTCTTAATACCCAATTCATAAAACACGCCGTTGTTGCACTATAATAGAACACCCTCGGCTTAGGAAATGCAATCAAAGAGAAGGGCAGGCCGAGGTTGTACGCTCAGTCCCAGTGCACAGTTTCTCTTGCATACTTAGGCTTTCTGATATCCTGTTTTTTGCCTGACCAACCGCTTTATTGATCACTGGTTGATGGCTTTGAACTCTCCAGCCCCTCCTGAGTTTCTAAAAGATTGAAAAGATTCTCCCCCGCTCACCTCAGAGTAACGTTTGCCTTCACTGCGCCCTCCTCCCGGTCCCCGATGACTCTCTGTAAAGCCTTGTCTGAAACGGAAGCTGACAAGCTCTGGTGTCTTAATGTTGCTCAGTGAACTGGTCACCTTGATGTTATGACCTTGACTCAGACATCTGCTTGCGAGAGGAACGGCACCAGGAGCTCGGCTGATAATTAATTCACTATTGTCTGCTTTGTAAGCTTGCTATCGGTGATCACATAACATGAATGAGCCAACTTTGCTGCGTTTTCTCCCTGGTCATCGAGCTGTGTGTCTGACCTTTTCCGCGAAAGCTTCAATGCAGCCTAATGGTGTTTGTGGCACTGTTGTCATTCTGTAAAGCCCATTACTCAACTCAAAAATAGATCCAAAAGAAACCTGATGAGAAAATAAAGTGAGGAAATGTTTTGTGTTATGTTAAATATCCCAGCCAAGGCCTCTGTTAGTCAGCTGCACTGCTCTGCTGTTTGCCTGTTTTGATTAGATTACAGCGACAGGACTCAGGCATCCTTAAAGAAACACTCCAACGTTTTAGGCAAAATACCCTTTTTCCGACTTACTCAGACTGACACAAAATGTTCAATGTTTCCCAAGAACATCTTAGCATAAGCTAACATAAGCTAACAAGAATTGTTAGCCTATGTTAGCCTGAAAAAATAAACCTTACATTAACTCCAAACTTGTCTTATTTACAAATATATGTCTTACGTCCTGTAAGGTTTATTTTTAGCTAGGCTAATGATTCCTGTAGACTTCAAGTCTTCAAGTCAACATAAAATGCTAACCAAACCAGTGGACATAATATAGTATTGAAAATAGTATTGAAGATCATGTTTCAGTGTGGGTATGTCAGAAAAAGGGTATTTTGCCCAAAACGTTGGAGTATTCCTTTAAACCCCAGTTCAGGGCAGATCCCCACCCTGCTGAATTGTATGCATGCATTAAGCTGAACTCCCCAATTCAGCAGTATTTTCGGCTTCATCTGGCCTCGGAGCACAGCCTCCTCTTGGCAGGGTCTGCCCCAGAGGCCTCTGGCCAACCCCTGAAGTGTCTGTATGATGGAGAGAGGTAAGGGCCAGTGCAAGGTCGGCCCTGCGTCTTCGCCCATTTCTCTAGTCTCAGCACCAGAAACCATCCTCAGGCGCTCCTTGTAGATGAATAAGTATCAAAACTGCATCTACTCATAAAGTGTTTATTAATGTTCTCTGTGCAAAATAAAGATGTGAAAATACAAATGTAACACCCACTAACATCGAACATGTTGCCACGGGGAAGTCACAAAGTGTATGTTTTGGTTGGATCTTTTTTTTTTTCCCTCTGTGAATGGAGTCAACTAATTAATGTGTTGTTTGACAAGTCATTAATTTTCAACTGTTCTAAATGAGAATAATATTCATCCTGGTCCCTGTCAGTGTGCTGACAGGAGGCGAGAAGGAGATGTTCTCTGATGAATGTACAAGAGATGCTCAGTGGAAACATTAGTCACTGGTCTGGAGCTGGAACACAGGCTGTCGTCACCTGGGGACGGTGACAGACAGGCCTAGATTTATCCCTTGTGAATGTGTGCGTACGTGCGTGTGTGTGTGTGTGTGCGCGGAGGCGTTTGTGCGCATGCAAGTGTGCGTTTCACCCTGACTGCTCTGTGGCCACGGGCAAGTTAGCTGCTGTGATAGTTTTCATTCCCCCATATCCTCCAGGCTACTGGAACAGCTGTAAAACTTTACTTTACTGGCTCTATGAAACCTCTTACTATTGATCTTTGTTGTCACACACCCAACATTATCGCAGTGTTTCAGTTAAATACTGCTGCTGAAGGCTAGCTTTTTGCTGAGCAGCCATTTTAGATCATATTATATTTGTGTCTCGCTGAGATGAATATTAGATTTAGTCCTCTTACATCAGCAACAAGAGGCTCTGATTGTTTTTCCCCCCAGTCCTGATCATTTTCTCCTGTGCCCCCCCTATGTATCTCAGATCAAGTTCGGAACAGCTATTTCATTGGTCTGGACGGCTCCCTACGGCTGGTGCTAGCCAATGGTATGGAGGTGTCGCTGCACACTGAGCCCCACCTGCTGGCCGGCACAGTTAACCCGACGGTGAGCAAGAGGAACGTCACCCTGGCCATCGACAACGGACTCAACCTGGTGGAGTGGAGGCAGAGAAAGGAGCAGGCTCGCGGCCAGGTCACTGTGTATGGACGCAGGCTCAGGGTGAGGATGCCACCTTCCTACACAGTGACTCATGTTCACACACTTAAAAAAAGGACCACAATCTCACTGTTGAAGGAGATAGGGATTGATGATAATTTCCTCATCTCTGAAAATGACATTGAACTTCAGTGACTACCTCTTGAGGACTGTATTCACTGTGCAATTTAGTCTTAACTAAATTTATTTGTGTTAAAGTGGTATCATTTTCACTTACACCGCTTTAACACCAAGTGCAAAAAAAACAGGTGATTGGCAACAGTCCTGGATTGCATATTTCGCCCTCAATTTAAGTGGCAACGCAGTCTTCCAACATCGACTGCAACGTCAGTCTGACTCCAATCCAAAAGATGGTGATTTATTTGGTAATTAATCATATTACACAGAATATGGTGGAATAGAATAGGATAGCATAGTATAGAATAGAATAGAATAGAACAGAATAAACTGTATTGTCCCCGTGGGTTTTGCTCCTGCACAGTGCTGCACATTTGGTTCCTCACATTGAACATAAATACAAGATGACATTTAAGAAAGCACGTAGCACATCAATAATGTGTCTATATGAAGATTACAATGAACATACACTGGCAATGAACTCACATAATAAGGTGTTGCCACAATATGAAATTGAATAAAAACTCATGAAGCAGTTTGTTGTGTTTGTTCATAATGAAATTATAAACTGCTTCCAGTTAAGATTGCACACACCCACTTTGCCTAAATTGCAGTAGCGAGACTTAACTGTTCAACAGATTAATTGAGGTAGGAACAAATGAAAGTTTAAAGCGGCTGAATTTGCACTTGGGTACTTTATACCTTTTTCCACAGGGTAGCAGCTCATATTCTGTTGAGAGTATGTGTGCAGGGCGTGCCAAAGTTTTGTGTGCTTGTTTTGTGACGGGCTGCTCGTAGATGGACTGAAGTGAGTAAAAGTCCTTTTTGCCTGGACCATACCAGCCAGTTTTTTTTTTCTTTTTTTAAGCTGGACAGTTCGATTGCCGCACCATGCCATTCCAAACCTGACAATACTTGCAAGCACTGTCTGGTAAAATAACAGCACAATGTGGCTTCTCACTCCATGTAATCTAAGCCGTCGCAGAAAACACATTCTTCGCTGTGATTTGGTACACGGGCTTTCAACATGACTACAACTCCAACTTTACACTGAGCTCAACTCCTGAGTGGCGGTGGGACGGTGGTGGGATTTTAGGTCAGTGTAAAAGGGGTATTAGTGTGGTGTTTGACAGTGATAGCAGCACTGGAAGATTAAGATTTATTTGTGTGTTGGGGATAGGTTTGACACAGTTCAGCAAAGATCTACCAAGGTCATTCATGCCACAGGTATGTCCATACAAGTGTAGAAAACCTTGGCTGACCCGCCCGGTCCGTTCAGTAACCCCGATTTAGAAATGATTCACCGGATTCACACTTGCCAACCTCTCCCCCATGCACCAATAGGAAATCCAGACTTAAAACCACATCGCCGGCTTATTAGCTCGGTGGGTGGAATAAAATCGAGCGCGCACATACCCACACAGCCACCGTTTTGACTCATGTCTTCGGGAGACAGGAAAGGTCTCGAAAAAAGAAGTGTCGTGTTAAATTTCTGCAGCCCAGTCAAACCTTCAGAGAGGCAGTAACAAAACCAATCAATCTATGTGACCTACTTGGTGAATAGCGTCAGTAAGCTAACCTTGCAGTGATAACACTGTTACAGGCAGAATAACACCAGGTCCCTTTCATAATGGGATAAACGGACAATGTTTGGCCACCCTAAAGAGTCTGTAATGACCGAGTGGAAAATTACGCTGTTAACACAGAGGGCACGAATAACTCTGGATTTGTTCTGACTAGATTGCCTCACTTTGTTTTGCTGTTCTTGCCTTTTGTGAGGCAAACAACATCTTTGGTCGTCTTCCACATGCTTTGGGAGGCGACATGGCTAATGGGGAGGTGCCACTTTGCCTGTCATTGGTTGTTCATTTAATGGCCCTGTCGTCCCTTTGGAAGTGAAAGCCTCTAATGTATGTTACAGACAATGGCCCCAGGGGTGAGATAGGAAATGGGAGCAGCCTAATGGCGAGAACAGAGGGATGAACAGAGCTGGAATCATTGAGCGACCTT
>OMLF01015763.1:14594-29584 GCA_900302615.1 Holocentrus rufus
AGAGAAAGTGGGGGGGAAAAGAGAAGAAGGAAGCGTGAGAATGAGAGCAAGAAAGGCAACTGTGTGGCTCTGCCTGCACGGATTTTTGTTGCGTCGAGAGTGAGCAAAGATGACGCAGGGAAGCGAAAGTGTTTGGGTTGCGGCTGTCTGTTTGTGTCTCTGACTGTATTTGTTACACTATGTGGATCTTTCGTGTGCATGTGCTGTGTTGTGTTGCACTTGCCACATCCTAAAGCTAAGCGGGTCAATGATGGACCTCAGTTTACCCCTACCATAGCGACACGTGCCACTCGGGCTTGCCTCTCCCAGCCAGCCGGAAAGCTTATGATTTATGCTGCCAGGGCACAGAAACTCTGTTTCTCTCCATGGAAACGGGGCCGCCTGTCAGCTTGAGTAGTTTGTAAATGTAATGGGAGAATCTTTCTGGCTGCCACTCTGCCAGTGCAAAGATCCTCAACCGCCTCAATCTGGAATGCAAGGCAGAAGACAAAGCTGTCTGCTTGTACACAGAGCGATACCACTGTGTTAGCACTTATAAAGTACGGCTGTTTGTTCAAAAGAGGGAACAATCGGAAACAGAGGAAAAAAAGATTAAAACTCTTATCTCACGTGCTTTGATTGCCTTATGGGAATAAACATAATTGATGTTATTGAAGAAGACAAACTCAGTAAATGGTGAATTAATCATGAGACTGGATGAACATATCAGGCATTTTCTCTTGAAATGACAGATTGAGATTGTCATTTGACACAAAGCTAATTGTGTAATGAATTATTGTGGTAATTGAGCAGCGTGGAAACAGAGACATCGTTCTGTGTTTGGAAAGGTTTAAAATGCAACATGGAGGGTTTACTGTACTGTAACCACATCTCTCCTTTCCCCTGCACATCTACTTTCTTAAGATTCCCCTGTTAGAGGCAATGTCGAATTTAAAATAATTCCCCTTCAGTGGGTTTCCATTCTCTTGGGATCTTCGGATCTCTGCTATAAGAGGTTTTTCCAGCCTGTTGGGTCTCTGGCGAACCGGATCCTGGTATGAGGAGGTTTCTCTCTCTTGCACCTTCTCCTCCTGTTGGAATCAGCCTCAATACACAGTGCAACAATCTCTTGGACAGACTTCAGGCCTCCCCTACCTATGAAAGGCCAAGAGTCCCAAACAGTAGGTCCAGTGTCTCGAGGAATGCCAGGAAAGGAGGGGCTTCGGCTTTTGATGTCCAGTCACTTATCTGCTTAGTCTAACAAACAGCCATCTAAAATCTGTATTAATTCCAATTTGTCTTTGCAGTTTGACACTTGTTATGGCACTAAGCCTTTTGCAGAGAGGCTTCTTTGTGAAAGTGAAACTAACTAATGTGGGTGCCACTGTTCTTATCCCTGGACCTAAAGGGAGAGGCCCCCTCCTTAGTCTTTGAGCTCAAATTGCTCGTGCTGCTTCAAACCTTCAGGGAATGGTGCTCTTCATGAATCTGTTGCTTTTAGTGTAAAGTAATCCTCTCAATTAGGTATCAGTGACATTAATTGCCTCTGGTGTAATTGTCCCTTCACAGATGAGAGACCCCAGCATGTTTTCTCAATGTGAGATTGAAAGAGTGAGGCTTCTCAGCGGCCCCCCTGCGACCGGCTCTCTGGCATGCAGCTGGAAAGAAGCCAGCAGCAGTTTTCAGAGACGTTTTAAGATGTTGTTAAGTCTTGCCAAGTGTTGTGCCAAGCCAAATGCTAACATACCTGGAGAGAAACCATGTAGATTAATCAGAAACATCATGAAGAAAGCAGGATGAAGAAGATAGGGAAGGAGAGGTTTTGTAAGTGTGTGTGTGTGGTGCGTTGTGCATTTTTAATTAAAGTCTGAGACCTCTTCCACCAGACTTCCCCAAATCTGCCAGATGGCGTCGGAAGTAGTGTTTGTACAGAGATTTGCTTTGCCCTGCTACGTAAGACCTTTTCTCCCCAAGTTCAATTTGTTTTTTTTTTCCTCTGTTGCCTCTGCATACAGGCAGTGGCTTAGAGCATGCTATAGAGAAATGCGATGCGAGGGCCGCTGTTGGATCATTTGTGCTGCAGCACAGGAGCCGCCTCTCAAAGGCCGTCAGCAGCTTCCTCTCTCTTGACCTGGACATGGCCTCTAGGATTACTCTTTTCAGGGGAATGTCTTTCTGCTCTGATCACCGTGAGGCCTGGGATCACCGGGTGCAGCCTCATTTATTCAAATGGAGCAAAAAAAAAAAAAAGAAAAAGAAAAGAAAAATCTGTCATTCAAACAATGTTCTGACTCAGGAGTGGAATTGATTTTTTTCCAATTTATGAAAATGGCTAAATAAAATGAGAGTCATTTGTGCCTGGTAATTCTTTCCAGTAAGCACTGAAAATGAATTTAATGATCAATGCGACTCTAATGTTTCTTGCATGAATAGGCATACTCCCACTAAGACTCTACTGAATTTTTACACAAACAAAGAAATATGGTAATTCTTATAATTGCATCACTTCAATGACTCCTGTACTCCTGAGATACAGCTCCTCTGTTGTAATTAAAAGCTATTAAAAGAAGAATATGAAATAATCACTTTAAGATTAAAGCTCTCCTCAGAAGGTTGCAGTTAAAAAAAAAAACACAAAGCCCTTTCCATCACTGAAAATTTCCAAATATGTTTATTCCATGTTTATGGTGCTACAGTGGCCACAATAAATGTTTTTTAAATGTTCCAACAGGTTCACAACAGGAACTTGCTGTCCTTGGACTTTGATCGAATCACCAGAACAGAGAAGGTCTACGATGACCACAGGAAGTTTACATTACGGATCCACTACGACCACGCTGGCCGGCCCACGCTGTGGGCGCCGAGCAGTCGTCTGAACGGAGTAAACGTCACCTACTCGCCTGGTGGCCATGTGGCAGGCATCCAGAGGGGCACGATGTCTGTGCGCATGGAGTACGACCAGAACGGCAGAATCACCTCCCAGATATTTGCTGATGGCAAATCGTGGAGCTACACTTACCTTGAGAAGGTAAGAACTATGGGTGCTGTAGCTGCTGATGGAATGCAGTTGGTTTAAGGAAGAAAAGTAATTGAAGGCCTTGGGAACAGATTGTACAATTGAATCCTGGAGATGAGTTTGTGCAAGAGCCTTGAGGAGGACATTTTATACTTCGGTTCAGAGTTAACTTTTAATACGCCGGTTGTGTTTGCGCTGCATTATCAAGTTCTTGCACAGATGTCTGCAGAAATGTAATAAAAGCCTGTCTGATGCACCACGCACACTTTATACATTGTTACCGTAGTCTGGCAGTGGAGTTCAACCTAAAATAGCTCTGATGAGAACAGAGTGAAATGTCACTTTCTACTCACTAATTAAAGGCAAGATCTTTGGAGAGAATGTGAAGGTTTTCGATTCTCCAGCTTAGCCGTTTAATATGAAAATGGCAGCCAGTCACCCCGTTAATAGTCTGTAGTCAGTTTTGCAACCACCCTAAGTGCTGAGATGTTGGCAGTCTGTTGTGACAGCCTTAGAAATGATTTAAAGACAGCATTTATTTGTCCAAGAAGGGGCGCTCATGGAAACTGCCGTTTGCCGAGTTGTGAAAAATTCAGCTCCCTCATGCTGTTTGGATCAAAAGATCCCCCAAACAAGAAACAAGAAGCAGCCTGTTTATGAAATCATCTCTTAAGGACATCTTAATGTCAGAGCAATATCAACAACTCCACTTTCAGGATGTAAATTAGATTTGGTCTGACTCATACATGCATGTCCAATATATTATTGCTTTTGACATTTTGCTTGTCCTTTTGTGGTAAATCAGCCCAGTCTTTTGTACGCTCCCAACCTACTAATTCAACCGAACTTACTGACTCAATGCACTGTATATAGGTAACATAAGGAACTCATTAAAAGCTACTTTGAAACATGGTTGAATTATACATTTTTTTTTATTATTTATGTGATTAAATAGCAATGTTGTTACTGTCTGCAAAGACACAATTATATAGTGATTATTGCAGATTCTGTCTTAATATGTGGCTCAGTTGTTTCTGTTGTAAAAAATAAATGAGAAATAGATGAAAATAGCTGAGTGTTACTTGAACTTAAAAAGTATTTAAAGCTTAAAAGAAGTCATTTAACTTTAATAACTAAAAATGTTTAAATTTTTCATCTTTACCACACAGATGCAAGACCTAATAAATCTAAAATTGCATTTCCTTCTCTCTCTACAGTCCATGGTACTGCTGCTCTACAGCCAGAGGCAATATATCTTTGAGTTTGACAAAAATGACCGCCTCTCCTCTGTGACCATGCCCAACGTGGCACGGCAGACCCTGGAGACCTCCCGCTCCATTGGCTACTACAGAAACACCTACCGGCCCCCTGAAGGCAACGCCTCAGTGCTCCAGGACTACAGTGAAGACGGCCAGTTGCTGCAGACCACCTACCTTGGCACGGGCCGCAGGGTCATGTACAAATACGGCAAACTGTCCAAGCTGCTAGAGATCCTCTACGACACGGTACGCATCGGTTTCTCCTACGACGAGGTGGCCGGCATGCTGAAGACGGTCAACCTGCAGAGCGAGGGCTTCACCTGCACCATCCGCTACCGTCAAATCGGCCCGCTCATTGACAGGCAGATCTTCCGCTTCAGTGAAGAGGGCATGGTCAATGCCAGATTCGACTACGTCTACGACAACAGTTTCCGTGTCACCAGCATGCAGGCTGTCATCAATGAAACACCGCTACCCATTGACTTGTATCGCTATGACGATGTGTCGGGAAAAACAGAGCAGTTTGGGAAATTTGGAGTAATCTACTATGACATTAATCAGATAATCACCACGGCGGTTATGACCCACACCAAGCATTTTGACGCTTACGGAAGAGTGAAGGAGGTTCAGTATGAGATTTTTCGCTCGCTCATGTACTGGATGATGGTGCAGTATGACAACATGGGCCGCGTCGTCGCCAAGGAGCTGAAGGTTGGGCCTTACGCCAACACCACGCGCTACACGTACGAGTACGACGCTGACGGCCAGCTGCAGGTGGTCTCCATCAACGACAAGCCCCTGTGGAGGTACAGCTACGACCTCAACGGCAACCTGCATCTCCTCAGCCCCGGCAACAGTGCCCGCCTCACGCCGCTGCGCTACGACATCCGAGACCGCATCACTCGCTTGGGGGACTCCCAGTACAGGATGGACGAGGACGGTTTCCTCAAGCAGAGAGGGAACGACTACTTTGAGTACAACTCGGCCGGCCTGCTGGTCAAGGTGTACAACAAGGTGAGCGGCTGGAGCATCAAATACCGCTACGACGGCCTGGGCAGGAGGGTGTCCAGCAAGAGCAGCATGGGCCACCACTTGCAGTTCTTCTACGCTGACTTGTCCAGCCCCACGCGGGTCACCCACATGTACAACCACTCCAGCTCGGAGATCACCTCGCTGTACTACGACCTGCAGGGGCATCTGTTCGCCATGGAGCTGAGCAGCGGCGACGAGTTCTACGTGGCCTGCGATAACATCGGCACGCCCCTGGCCGTGTTCAGCGGCTCGGGCATCATGATCAAGCAGATCCTCCACACGGCGTTCGGGGAGGTCTACCTGGACACCAACCCCAGCTTCCAGCTCATAGTGGGCTACCAAGGAGGCCTGTATGAGCCTCTCAGCAGGCTGGTCCACATGGGCCGCAGAGACTACGATGTCCTGGCTGGCCGCTGGACCACCCCTGACCATGAGGTGTGGAGCCGCCTCAACAACAACCACATTGTGCCCTTCAACTTGTACATGTTCAAGAATAACAACCCCCTCAGCAACAACAAGGAGATAAAGTGCTACATGACAGGTAGGTCTTGTTTTTTGCGATGGAAGAGTTTGAAAAGCTGACAATGAAACATACTGCAACCTAGGGCTGGGCGATATGGACAGAATCAAATTTTACAATTGCATATTACGATATCCATCTAGTCTCATATCACAATATTGATATAACATTGATGCCCCAGCCCCACTCCAACGAACAGGCAGCCTCAAAATCACCTAAACACTTATTTGAATTGCCTGCAGACCATAAAAAAGGTTGTATATTCAGTAATTGTACAGAAGGCTGGGTATAAGTAGCTATACAGGAATAGCACTGTTGACAGATGCTAAGGGAATCCCAGCAGAGCAATCAATAATGCATATTACTCTTTTGTGGTGCTAAAATTTCACTGTCATGTGGAGCTGAAGGAGAAGACTCAGAGCTGCTTTCGAGACAGGCCCCCCCTCATATCTTAATGCTCATTTCTACGTTATGCTGCTATGGCTTTCAGTGCAGTGAGCAATTCTGAAATAATGATCTTTTTTTTGTCAAATCTGGTGCATTTCTATTCAAAACAACAATCCACAAACAGAAATGTAGCTGCTGCCAACATTAAATTGAAAGGCAGTGTGCAAGGGAGGTTTTTAAGAGCTTCCTCACTGGGATATTGAGGTTGTTTTTCAGGCTCTCCAGACTGCCCTGTGTTTTTTTTTTGGGGTGTGTGTGTGTGTGTGTGTGTGTGTGTGTGTGTGTGTGTGCGTGTGTGCATGTGTGTGTATGTGTCCAGTGGCTATCGTTTTGAAAGTGCTCAAAGGGAACAATGGTGTACAGCAAAGCCCTCTCTGTTGTTGAACACACAGGTCCCTTCCCAGAAATATCACATCATTCTGTGCTGCTTTGTGGTAGGGAGGAGGTAAATGGTAGTGAAAGCACCCCAGTGGAGAAGGAGCGCACAATGGATCCATAGAAACCCCAGCCAGGGCCTGTTGTATCAACCTCTTTGGCTGGAAGGAAAACAACATTGTTAAGGATACTCTGTGGATACTCTGTGGTTAAACCAATCAGCTGCAATACGATTTCAGTCATGAACTGGCAAATTGTTTAAAACACTACATTCATTTTGTTTTACTAGATAATGTGCATGCTGGCGATGATATAATACTTTTTTTTTCTCTCCTTCATTCATTAAATGTAGACAACACTGAATGGAAAAATACTCACTTTTTTTTTCTCCAGGTGAACCCTAGGCTTCCACCCCTCTATGTTGAACAAAGCCATTTAGCCGGCAGCCAAACAGAAAGGCGTTCAGCTTCACAGTCCACCATTAGGGGCCTGACTGGCATTTGAATGCTAAGCAGACTGTTAGATATACTGGAGTGGGTCTGCCTCAATTGTGATTGATGGTGCTGACATTTCCATTTCTTTCACTAAATTACCAGGGTCCTTTCATTGTCCTCAAACAAATTCTTATTTAAAAAAGCTTTGTCAGGTGCCACAATGTGGCAATGCCAAGCTGTGATAAACTTGCCCCCTAAGTGTCACAGCAATGATTTCGCTGTCCATAACAAATACATCGGAAGGGGCAAGAAACAAATGGCTCCGATTTAACGGGCTGCGCTTCGAGTCATGTCTGTAGCCTTCTCTGTGATATCCAAAATTAGTGACAGCCTATCACAGCGGATGACAGAAAGACATGTTTTGGCAAGACTGGGTGGCTCGGGCTGCTAATAGGTGAACCACAACTTGGCGACTGCGCGGACTGGATCGCACCTCACTTGCCAATTTTTCCACCGCCTTACTGGGATAAAAGTAATACCGACTGACTCGTCTTAAAAATATCACACGCGCGCAAACACAAAGCTGCTATGAGACGGCATGAAAGTATATTATAATTAGCACAGCAGCTACTGGGAAACCAGCTGTGTGTCATTAGTGCAGCACCTGTAGGAGTGGATGTGAATCATTGCCACCATCTCAAGTGCTAATCATAGCTTGTCCACTTTCAGAAACAAATCAAGTGTCCAGACCGAGTGAAGAGTATTTGAAGGAGACAGCCACTTGACCACGCAATGTCAAGCTTTTAAAAATGAACCATTCTTATTGTGCCGTGGGGGTTCTCTTGAGCCAGAAGTGATTATGTCTATTTAGATAATAATACATGCAGGAGCTAATTTACTGTTTCACTGCATGTGTTTGATTTTATCCCTCCTCCACAGATGTGAATAGCTGGCTGGTGACCTTCGGCTTCCAGCTGTACAACGTCATCCCCGGTTATCGCAAACCGAGCACAGATGCCATGGAGCCGTCCTACGAGCTGGTCCGCACCCAGATCAAGACGCAGGAGTGGGACAGCACCAAGGTAAGGCAGTCGCTCTCACCTTTCCCACCCTTCAACCCGAAAACAGATCATCCTCTTCCACCTCTGCTCCCCTCCCTTCTAACATCATTAGCAAATAGACATGCTCTTGTAGCCAGACTCCCGGAGGAGCCGCCAACTATCAGGCCAAACCACGGCCCAGTGAGCCAGGTCTCTGCTCCTGGCCCTCATCTTGGGGAATGGGGTCAGGCTAAACAGCTCTTGTAATTGTCCTGCCATTAGGGAAATTCACTCTCCATTCCCTCTACCACTAGCCATTGATTTCATCTCAGTCTTACACCCTTAGCCAGAGTCTGAGAAGTCGCAGACATGCTCTGATTCCCGCGTTTATCAGCCCTTTCAAGTTGCCTCCAACTCACCTGAATTATTGAAGAGGCTGCTGCTGTTGTCTTGGGTTTGGTTACAGCTCGACTGGAGAATGCCACCCATCAGGAGGCGAGTGGCAGGGCCATGTTGAGCAACACCCGGGCCGTTACCTTAACACGGAGGGCTTTCAGGGCTTTTAAAAGAGGTGTCCTCACCCATTTTGAAGCCTAAAAGCCCTTAAAGTGATACAATACAGTGTCATCCAAATCTCTGACTCCTAAACTAAGCAACCGACCAAAAGGGCACATTAAGCTCAAAATGCAGTGGGGTGAAAATGTATTCCACTGACTGTTGGAATTTCCTATTTGATACTAAAAGCTGCAAATAAGAAATCTAGACATGTAAACCCACTTTTCTCTAATTGTGTCTGCCTGAAACTGAGGATATAAATATATGACTTTCCACAGTTGCAAAGGTCTAGCCCATATTATGGATTTTAAAGGCATGCTGTGTGTTTGTTAACGCTGACAGTGAAAATGGCAGGTAATGAAACATGACAACTTGTAGGTTTTCACCTGCCCTCATACATGCTTTGTATGGATTTAACTGTCATGAAAAGAAGTTCAGTGAAGTGTTACGTGAGGCTCTGCAGCACATCATGGTCAGTTAGACAGGAAATGAAACACTTGATGTTATTAAAGATGTTATTTTTCCTCTCTTGTAAGCTGCACGTCCTCCTCGAAGGGCAAAACTATAATAGTAGAAATCCCAGTTATGTCCTTGTCTAGTACAATATGTTCTGCTGTGGGAGGGTTTCTGCTGAAGCCCCTTGGGACCAACTCATGCACGCTGCTTGGGCCTCCCACTCCATAGGGAATCTCTCAGCTCACCCCAGGTGCAATCTACAAAGGAACTGCCACTAAGGAAGAGTCTAATTGAATCCAAAGACATTTCAGCCATTTCCATTTCAGATATTGTGGAGTAGATATGATGGAATAAGGTAGTAGATGGCATGAAATAAATGCAACCCTCCTTTCAGGTGTACAGTTGCAAGAACGGAGTAAAGCAGTTGATAAGCAGGTAGAAGTTTTGACTCACCTGCTAATGCGTCATCTCAAGACCTAGCAATTCATCAACACTTTGAAATGCCAGGAAACCATTTATCAGCGGGCACTTTTAGCCTTTTTTTCAAAATGACTTAATGAATGTAATTGCTGAGTAAATTGCTACCGGTATATGGTATTTCAAGGTGAGGTCAAATACTGGCTTTAAACATACCAGTCCTTAACCCTAATTTTAAGAACGGTAACCTCACCAAGTCAAAATATAGGGTCGGTTACATTTTTCGCCACCAAACTGCATGGTAGAGCTCTTGATACGAGATCCTATAGTATGTTCAAGCTAAATATGAGCTGTAGTGAGTTTGTTTATATTTGCTTTGCCTGGCAGCACTGGATAAAAGTAGGCGCATTTGAGTAATGATAGCATCGGAAGCTAATTTTCCATTTACAAACCCAGCCTTTCAAGTATATATTCAAGAATACCCATGATAGGGCACAAGTGCTCTAAATAATCCTGTATTGGGGCTTTAAATAGCAATGCTAACCTAGATTTTGAGGTTTTACCAATGTTTTTTAGGGAGCTATTTCTTCCCCACACCTCTGGAGTATTTACTGCAGGTGATATGTAAGAAAAAAGTTGATAATTAGTCATTACCCTGTGTATGAGGCACGATATTCTCATCTAGAGCCATCGGTTTCTGAACTAACGCCTGACTGAGACTTGCAACTTCAAAAATGGTGCTTTGGGCTGGTTCAGGCTATGTTGGTCCTCGCTGCAGATGGCCAAAGCAGCCTAATTAAACGTAAGGTTTTCTGAGGCATAAATATAGCCTTTAAACTGCATATGGTATATCTTGGACACTTGGCGAGATTTTCTTTTTTCTGTTTTTTTTAATATAGGAAGAAAGCATTCTAGCCTTTCCATCTCCTTTCATTTAGGCCCCTATTTCACCATGCCGCAGAAGCTGCATACAGATTGAAAAATGCCGTGAGGGGCCAGACAGATGAGGTTTGCGCCGAACAAGGCTTGATCTCTGATTCTGAGCTGTGCTGCAGGCTGATTGCACCCCACGCTATGTGAATGATGCCTCTCTGGGAGTGTCCCGGGAGGGTGTTTCAGTAAAGTGGAGGACATTGCCCCCTCCCCCCCATGGCCCCTGGGACAGCTGACCGGGTCATAGTGTTGGCACGGTAAACAAACATGCAGTGGCATGGTGTGAAGTGTCCCCCAGGCCATCGGTCCCGCTGGGCCCAGCAGCACAGCTGACGCACCCCTCCCATCCGGAGCGCCCTGCTGCCAATAGGGACGCGGGATACAATGTTCTGTCACATGGAAGACAGGCTGGACTGGACTAGATAGTCTGGTCACTGAAGCCTGTTCTCCTCGTCCGCCCACACCCAAAACCCCCAGCCTATAGCCATGAAGGCACAGAGAGACAGAATTGGGAACTGTCAGTGGGACACAGAACGCAAATGTTTGACAAAGAGTCCTCGGGACGCTCTCAGCCCTTTATCTTGGCTGATGGCAGGAAGGCACAGCATTCGAGAGCCTTTTTGTTGCTGCTCAGAACCGTTTGGGCAACTGTCTGTGTTGGCCAGCTCCCATCTCATATCACTATCCTCCTTTTAATGCCTTGTTTTTTTTTTCTCTCCTGAGGAGTATCTCTTGTCAAGTCATATTAGGACACAGTATTAATTTTGGCCCAAGGGGATGTGGTATCTATACAAAGCTTTGGTGCCTTTAGGAATGGGATATATATACAGTACATACCGACTGATTACTGTTTCATATTTGGCACAGCATGGGTGTCAGAAGATAGCAGTTTCACCTTTTTTCAAAATATCATGCCTGTCATGAATGATCAGAGAGATTTGCATTTGCCGACAAACACCTCTGCTCATACCTTGACTGTGTGATACATTCACAGCTTCAAAGAATGACGGATTTGTTATTTGCCATTTGTGGTAAATGTGTGGGAAAATTCTTCTATAGTTCTGTATGTAATGTATTGAAGATATTTAACCACAGAAAAGGGTGTTTGATCAATGTGATATTCCAAAATAGCTAAAAGGTTTATTTCTCTTCTTTTTATAGCATAATAAAATGAATAATTATAATGCTTAAATTAAGCCAATGGGGATTTTACCTCATACCATTCTAAATGAAAACAGACCTAAAGGAAATAATTTATTAGGCTGACTTTAAACTAGTTTTTATTAAGAAATTCTGTTTTTAGCTTCAGCATCTTACAGGTTTCTGTTTATTTGCTGGTTTATTTTGTCAGCATCTGTTATCCTCATATTGTATCAAAAAAATGAAAAAGTCATGATTTCCGCCACATTGATACAATATTAACATTTTAGAGGCCATCTCAAAAAAGCGACGAATCATCCCCATTCAGTCATACGTGTTAAAATGAAAAAGAATGACTTATGCTCCGAAGTCAGAGCTCTGAATTTGAAATGTTTGAAGTGTTAATGAAGTGGTATGATTCCTGGTTTTTGAAAAAAGGGAGCATCTCAAAATAGACAGTGCCTCTGAGTTTCCTCATCCAGACTATGTCATCAGGATATGAAGCTCACACAAGAGAGGACACCAACAGAGGTGTGAGGCAGTAGGAGCGAGGAAGTCTCGGTAGATACCTGATAGAGCGCCTTTGAAAAAGCACAAAAAACCATTGATATTGTGACATTTCATTTCTTTCTCAGGCGACAAACAGAAAAGATACTTCATTATGTATGTGGGCACTGCTGGGCTGTGTGACTAACTGGAATTGTCCTTGTTTTGCAGTCTGTGCTGGGTGTGCAGTGTGAAGTTCAGAGGCAGCTGAAAGCCTTTGTGAAGCTGGAACGGTTTGGACAGATCTACAGAGCCAAGAGTGCCGGCTGTCCTCAGACGGAGGACAGGAAGATCTTCGCCTCCGGTGGATCCATCTTCGGGAAGGGGGTGAAATTTGCTATCCGAGACGGACGCATCAGCACTGACATCATCAGCTTGGCCAATGAGGACGGACGGCGCATGGCTGCGGTCCTCAATGACGCTTTCTACCTTGAAGACCTCCACTTCACCATCGCCGGGATGGACACCCACTACTTTGTCAAATTGGGCTCGGTAGAGGGAGACCTGTCTCTTATCGGCATGACAGTAGGCCGGCGTACGCTAGAGACAGGCGTCAACGTGACGGTGTCCCAGGTCAACACTGTTCTCAATGGCAGGACTAGGCGCATCACTGACATCCAGCTACAATACGGCGCGCTGTGTCTTGAATACGCGTTACGGCAGCAGTGTGGACGAGGAGAAAGCCCGCGTGCTGGAGCTGGCCCGGCAGAGAGCCGTGGCCCAGGCCTGGGCCCGGGAGCGCCAGAGACTGAGGGACGGGGAGGAGGGCTCGCGAACCTGGACTGAAGGAGAGAAGCAGCAGCTCCTGGGGTCGGGGAAGGTGCAGGGCTACGACGGCTTCTACGTGGTCTCGGTCGACCAGTACCCTGAGCTGGCAGACAGTGTGAACAACATTCATTTCATGAGACAGAGCGAAATGGGCCGAAGGTGACATGAACACGACGCTCTGTGTGTGACAGACTCAGACATAGGACATGGGACTTCTTGCCAAAGACAGTTGCGTACATGACCACTTTTTTTTGTTCTTTGACTGTGCTCAACTTGGTTTTTAATATACTGTTTAAAAAAAAAAAACAAACAAAAAAAAAACATGGTTGCAATCAGTTGCACTGTATTAATAGAAGAGTGCCCTTCTCCTTTTGAAGATTCTTTAACAGTCTTTGCCCTCCAAGTGCGGCTGCTAGAGGATGAAAATTTGCGATGTCTGTGACTTATTTTTGTGACTCCATTTCCTCGTCCCTGTTGGTGATTCTGTTCAAAGGAATCCAAGAGGAGTATTGGTAATGCATTATGTTCACTGGCTCACTCTGCTGCCAGACTAGCAGATTGTTATTCACAAGCTTGCTCCATTCTGCCTTTTCTGCGCCTCAGCCAAGGAGATTCCTTCTCTTTTAATCGCTTCTTTTTTATACTTGAAAACCTCATAGCCCCAGTCATCCATAAATAATGAGAGAATTTTCTGTTGGCGGTAGACTCCTTCATCAAAACCCCAGCTGAACTTGTCAAAGCACCTTCATTTGTGTGATGTCTCGTAATTTTTTAAGAGGAGGCTTGATACTCATCTGTGGTCTTAGCTTGGGAGGCTCCAGTGCACCCTGACTGTGCATGTTGATGGCCTTCTTTATGAACTACAAATTAACAAAATTGCTTGATCAAGCTGATATTGTACGGTAAAGCCAACAAAGGGACATGAGGTCACTTTTTTTTTATTATTTTGTGTGTATTTGTTATTTTTGACTGGAATTTGTTCCTAAGAAGAAAAAGAAAACAACAAATTGCTCTCTGCTCCTCTTTATTTGACTGTGGTCAAACAACTCGGTTATGAGAATAGTGAAGAGCCAACCCTGTAAGAAAATACTGTGTAATTAATGTCTGTATTAAACAACAAAAGGTATTTTATGGGAATGGTTTTGAATTACCTTTAGTTTTGTTTTATAAATAGCTATATGAAATAACAGTATAACAAATGTGAATTTAAAAAACATGTGAACTATTGTCCCTTTTATCGTTAATTGTTGTACTTGAACAATACTTAAGGGTGTTTCAACACATGGAATAAACTATGAAAGGTGGTTTAGTTAAATCAATTATTGTGTTTTTCATTAGACCGAGTACATTCTACTGATCTGCAGCAGTCTCAATTATGTATGAATGATAGTGTTTATTTTATCAATGTCCATTTCTCAGTATTCCTCACCACAATTTACAATCAGACGAGAGCTCGGGATGAAAAGATTTTTAAAAGTGAGAATGCAAAGGTGGCTTAAAAAAACAAAAAAACAAAAAAAACATCCATCTCATCACTGGAACATGCACTACATTAACATGTTGGCTGCCGAGATGGATGGGCTGAGCATTGTATTGTGGGTGAGTTGAAAAACATGAATTGCCTTTGCCCTCAGGGCAGCCCCGGGGTCAGCATCTAAAGTGCTGTCGTTCTCCAGAATAGGGCTCCACATGGTCCCATAGCTGACTGAAATGCATTAGACCTGCAGGTATGCTAGCTCCAGTTTACAGACTAAAGGTCATGCATACACGCCAACCTTGGAAATAACCCTCGTGGACATAATTACTGCTGGTGCATTCAGATATTCTAGCTCCCATATGTCCGTGTCCTCCTTCGCGGAGACTTCAAAGGA
Source organism: Holocentrus rufus (assembly GCA_900302615.1). NCBI lineage: Eukaryota > Metazoa > Chordata > Actinopteri > Holocentriformes > Holocentridae > Holocentrus > Holocentrus rufus. The sequence continues at coordinate 29,383 of OMLF01015763.1, forward strand.
CAATTTACATCAGCTTGTAGGAAAAATGTCATTATCTGAAAAAAAAAAAAATACAGCTCGAAAGGAGTCATAACTATTTTGGAAATGGTGTCATTGATTTGACTTCTGGTACTTTTTAAACTATGCCAAGCCACTGCACACGCTTGACTTTCTTATCAACATTTTTCCATCGAACACGTGAACCTGTGTGTTGAGGAGGGGC
>OMLF01015763.1:29604-41308 GCA_900302615.1 Holocentrus rufus
GGGCGGGGTGGGGGGGTGTGAGCATGATTGAGTGTCTCAATCTGTACAAAAGTTAATTAAGCATACAGTACACAGTTATTTTTCTGCTGTTGGTTGATACAGTGACATTGTTTCCAAAAAATATGGATGTTCAACATAATATGAATGAAGGATATTTGCATTGTGGAATATTGCACTGAGAACTGTTGCGTCATAAAACTGTATCTTTTTCTAAAGTTTTGGACTCATTTTGAGTTTTGGTTTGTTCTTCAACACTGTGTTTTTAGCGCTTCTCTTTGACCATGTAAATATGAAAACATTAAAATAAGCTGTAAATAAAATGCAAATGTAGATACCTCTTAGAGCTACATCAGTGACCCTGTGTAGTCTTTAGGTAGAAAAAAAATAAAGGGAATATTTTGTGTTTACTTTTTATGTGTTTTGTTGAATATAGAAAAAATATGCTCCGACATCACACCTACATAAATTTGCCTCAGCATTCCGGCAAAGCTGCAATTGAGACATGAATAATCCACTCATAAATTCCTAGATTTCAGTTTTACATCTGGTTGCATAGATCAGTTTTGGTTTTAACTGCTTAAAAATATTGTTTGTGCACATCACCTGCTTTTTATAGACTAATTTCCACCTCACAGTACATTTCATAAGAGTTTTTTTATGGTAACTGGGGGCAATGTGATAATGTAATAATTTCCCATGTGCCGTTATTGAGTTACGGGATGCACTGCCACCTGTTATAGACATCTGCAGTCAATCTACAGTATCAACTTCTCACACAGAGTGAGTGTGCCGGTTCACCAGCCCTTAAAACGCACTCTATTAATAAATGCCTCCGCACAGTGAATGTATTTATCTGTCAAAAGATAAATAAGCCTCAAGTGATGCTGTACAAGACTTGAGTATTAATTGACCTGTCAGAGTCGAGGACAAAACCTTTGATGTTACAAAAGGCACCAGGAGACTGTGTTTTTAAACTTGATAACTTTGTTGAAACAAGCAGAGCTCAGGGGCTAATCCTGTTAGCACACAGGGTGGCACGGGAGTTAGCTGCCAGTGTGTGGTGGCGGCATGGGAGCCTGCAACATTTACACTCACTGCAGGCAGAACCGAGCGCCGAGCCCGGACGAAGGCGTGATGGCCTGTTTTACTTAAGCAGACAGCACTCTGTCGTCTGTTTTTCCCACATTGCATTAATTTGCACTCGGGAAACTTGCTGATCTCTGCGTGACTGACAAGCGTCATCGGAAGAGATCACATCCCACTGTTTGCTTTAGGTAAAGTTTGACTACTCCAGCTTTTGCAAAGCAAATTTGAAATTCGTGGGTCTCATCTTGCTTGAGACAGGCTGAGCCTCCAGCCCGACGCCCCGGGTTAAGAAGATTTCTTTGCAGGAAACAGAAAGTCCTAGCAGACGTGCAGTACAAATTCTGCTGCAGGGAGGCAAAGTGCCCTTTGGCCCGAAGAGTTCCAGTTCTCTGTTAGAAACATAATAGGAGGTTTGGATAACTTGTCACCTCAACTCTTTCTGCAGAGCAGAAACTCCTATATTTAGAAAAAAAAAACTGTACTCTGGTCATGACAGAGGTAATTTCAGTTGTATATCTAACTGATAATTTCATTATCTTATCAATATCTAGGCAATTATTCAATATTATCATTTATTATCTTTCAGGAGAATCATTGTGATGATTTGTTGATTCTGGTATATCACGAGTGGCACAATTCTACTGAAAACAAAATTTGACTGCACATTTTATTAAAAAAGAAGAAAGAAAAAAGAAGAAGACATTTTAAAGAATATTTTTTGAAATTTTGTTTGATATTACACCTAACATTACCATTCTTTTATTTCTATTTATTATTTAAGTTTTGCATACATGAGATATTGTGATGCATGTCCATGTCGAAAAACGTCTTTATGGGTATCATGATATTTATGTGACCATGCAAAATACTGTAATAATAATATTGTTAACATCATTTGCTTTGCCGGGGTTCAGAACAGTGCTAATGGGTCACTCATGGCACTGTCCTGATTTGAAAATGTGACTTGATCGGAGGGATTAGGAGGAAGGTTGTTATATTTATTGGAGTGTGTTCCAAGGGCACACTAACCCCTAATTTTAACCCTAAATCATGCAAAGAACACATTCCATTCAATATAATACCAATCTCCCATTGGGTGTGTCATTAAAGTCCAGAATAAGGATGAAAAAGTGAGTTTGGAGAAACAGAAACTTTAGGTAGCTGTCAATTCCATGCTGATTCCAATGTACTCATGTGCTAAAATATACTTATGCTAAAAATCTTGATTGTTGCATAATAGAAACACCAAAACTTGGTGGTTACAAATAATCTCATATCCTAATGTAATTTCCATACTACACACGTTAACCATGCTGCCTGTTCTGTAGCTGCTCTTTCAATCCCTGTTGGTTCTTCAGTTGGTGCAGTGCATCATTTGTGTGACTGGATTTTTACTGTTGGTGTAGCAGGAGTTCATTTTAAGGAGTACACAAAGACTTTTCATTTAAACATACTGTGCAGATTTAAAGGAAAACTTTGCATTTCCAAGAGGCGAGTAGTAAAATCCCTTGCAATTATTCTATTTTTTTTTTCTTTCTTTTTTTCCCCAGGCAACAGGGTCTCGCCGGATTTGGTCTTAGAGGTCAGTGGGGGTTTGACAACTACATCATTTATAGCGCCCGCAGCCCTGTCCGAGACTTTTCTTTTATTCTGCATTCATTTAATACTCAGCCTCGGCTTTAAATTTGACCGCTCCCTTGCAGAGACTTATGTGAGAGGAAAGAGCAAAATCGCGTTTTTAGCATAATTCCCGAAATATGATACGTTCACAGGAGAAAGTTTCCCTCACGCTGGAAGCCATGCATGAACCGCTTCCCATAACCTGCGCTGTTTCTGATGTGGAGGGATATCTTCACATTGCTTTCACACTCCATCTGTTTCCTCTCACTGATAATTTGAACACTCTGTGCCCATGTGTTACATAAACACTGGCAAAGGTACTTGCCGTTAGAATCAGCGAAAGGTTGATTCCTGCTGAGGCCCCCATCCTTTCCTCCGCCGAGTTGTGTGTGTAGTCTGAAAATAACTGTTAAAATGAAACACCTGCTGTCTCTCTTTTCTTCCGTCAGTCAATTCCAGCTACTATTATTACATGATAGTCACCTGCATTCATTTCTCTGGAGATCGGAAATGCTGTTGACAAAAAAAAAAAAAAAAAAAGCCACCTTGACACACCATTCTGCAGTCGCGAAAGTATTCTAAGCATCTCAAATTGGCCACACTTGTCCAAGTTTTCCCAACAGCCGTATAATGAGTAGTTGGTGTGAGAGTCCACATCTGCCCCAGAGCCAGATCACACCACATGCCTGAATGCATATCAGAGCATCTTAATCATTCAGGTCCATAATCCCCACTCTACCAGTTATGCAAATGGAAGGCAAATCATAAAAGCTAATGGGGCAAGGAATGGTAAACCAACTGGCCACAGCTAAGAGAGGGTGAGCGTTCTTCAAGGCTTAGGTCCCTGGTTTTGACGCTCACCAGATGACAAAACACAGCGGTGACATAAGCACGCCATTAAGTACAGGCTTTGGAAATGAAACCGCCGATGATGGTTTCCAGAGTGTCACATTTCCCGAGGTCGCCCAAAGGCCACGGCTCGCTCCGTTTGCCCTGACCTGCAGAGAGAAAATGGAAAAATGCACCGTAGACCCACACCTGAAGCAGCGCAGCACTGCGGTCTTGCTACTGGGCGAGGTATGCTTTCCCCCAAAAAATGAGACTTAACAATGTGAGAGCCCCGCGAGAGAACCTGCGCTCACCCATTACAGAGCAACATAACCCCGGGGTTTTGACCTCTCTGCAAGGAAGACATGAAACTGGCTTAAGGCTGAACTCATTGTGTCGTTCTCACTTTTGAAGTCATTTTCAGCCAGATACACGTAGCCGGCGATAGTCAATAATCTTCGAAGTGGAGCCGCATCAAAGCCGGCCTCGCAAATCCCACGTTTTGAAGTATCTTACTGGAAGTGACCCCTCTCGCCAATGCACACTGTAAGACCGCCACGAGGATCACAGCTTTGCTTCAGGAGCACGGTGAGAGTACAGATTTTTAAGATATTTATATAGATCTCTTTGAAAAGCCTCGCCTTTACACATAAAACAACTGTGGTGTGGGAAAAACATGTTTTTTACTTAAGTATATGTTTTTATTTTGTCCTTGGATACCCCACCTTGTGCAACTGAGAAATATGAAAGTCTAATTTCTAGTTTAAGTCCAATTTCTGTGGATTAAGGGAGGAATCATAATGGGAAATCAAGAAGAAATTAATCCTATGTGCATATGGTGAAATTAATTTCTTGGTTTTACATAAGAGCATACTGTGCGTGCGTGTACTTGATATGAACCCGAATCTGCCCACTCGGACTCCAGCAGGGTCTCGGTGGTTTTACTGGACTCACAGCAGGCAGGAGCCGCAGCTGCAGCCGCCTCCTCCTGTCACATTTCCCCTGACAGGTGTGAACAAAGGACCCAGAGAAATGTCACTGCAGCATTTTTAAGTCACTTGGACACTGCTTGCATTCAGGAATGAAACTGCCTTTGCACATTATGCAAATCATATTGACAGCATATCTAATGCTTTTATTAGGCTAATTATCCCTAAGGTCAAATCTGTCCATGGCAAAGGATCAGACCCCGCTGTTGCCAGAAAACTAAACAACTCCTGTGTTGTGACACTCGGTTTGACTGAAAGGGTAGCTAATGCTTAACGTCTTGGGACAGCTTATCAGTTTGAGAGTTGCACTTTATGTCCATGAAAAAATAGGTGTTATTGATTCCTGTCTACGGCAGTAGCAATTAAAGATAAATGCTGTCTGGCCTACCTTTGTCATTCAGTATTCTACTATACTTAAATGAAAGGCAATGTCTTAACTGTGGTATGAAAAGTGTGAGCCCAACCTTGAATTCTGCAAAGATAATGAATAAAAACGACCAGTCGGAGCCGATCCTGAAAATCTGCATGAGAACAATGATGGGTGGGAAAGATTTAGGAAGTCATTTAATTCAATTTCAAAGAAAATCCCCCCGCAGTGTTCACAAAACACTGGACACCGGACATTAAAAACATCCATAGAACCACGGCTTTCTATCATATGAAACCCTGTGATGAAAGAGTGTTGGCATTAATTATAGACTCAGGCAAAGAGCAACCATAAAGGTAAGATTTGTCCTCTGTGGAGATACTCTGTTGTCAGGGTTGAAACAAGGCACATGCATATTTAATAGTCTTGAGCTGCTGCAAAGTATTTAGCAGCAGGCCATATTAAAAATACATAAAGCACTAGAAAAGGTTGCATTTGCTTAAAAATTGTCAGCTTTCTTCAGGTTGAAAGGCTGTATTGATGAAAAGAACTTGAAAAGACTGTTGCTGTTTTTTCTACCTTTTGGGCATTATTGGCCCCATCTCAGGCCGCAGTCCAAACTCTACATTATTTTTCATATAGCATTTGGTGCCTGGTGGATGCCATTTTCTTCGTCGGAACATGGTTCAGCTGAGGTGATTTAAGGCTTTGGGCTAAAAACACATTGATCCAACAGGCGGCTGAGAACTGCTGGTAAGCAACGGGTGGGAGCAGTTCGTTTGTGCAAGTCACTCAATTGCTCTGCGTTGGTGGGAGCGTTGGGTGTGCGACGGCCGATTCTCCACTTTGAGTTGCAAGTCGACCAGCTTTAGTAGAGGGGTCAAATCCCAAAAGGCTGCATTCTTACTGCTGTAGTCTATACACAAGTTTTTATCTGTCCTGGCTCTGATAGATGCCTTGCCGATCTGAATGCTATTTCATTTTTTTTTTCTTTTAAAACTCTAGTTTATACATGCATCATATTCATCCATGTCCTCCCCATGCCCCAAGTGTTGCTTATGAGGGATAGGCCCACAAAAAGCACACATAATGAAACAAACAAAATCAGTATTCATAACAATGTAGAGTGTTCATAATAATGTAGAGACACCATAAAAGAGAGAAAAAAAATCAAGACATAAATCAAGTACAAAAAGTTGTAGACCTTGACCTAAAAAGATGAAACAATACAAGACATTTGTTGGAGCCAAAAAAGATTAATGACAAGTAATATTACTAGGGTGATTTTCTTGAAGGGAAAGCTGGGGCCCTTATTAATCATACAAATTACCAGGAAAAAAAACATATTGCTTGTTACACAATACATCCTTTTTTTTTTTTTTAATATTCAATGTAGGAGTCCTGGTTTTTATGGAAGATCCCTGATTTGCCCTGCAAACGTATTTGTGCCTTTTTCAAACTACTTGGCCAGTGCTGCAACCACCCAAGGTCATTCTCTACTATCTCATAATTAAAACATTACATATTTATCAATAACAAGAATCCAAGGTAAGTACCAGCATGTGGATAACCTTGGCATTGAATTTCTGAAATGAACTCCATGATCATGACTGTGCAGTCGACCAACATGCACATCGACGCCCTGTGAAGAAAACAGGTATTGAGGTATTGATACCTGATCAGAAAATGGCTTGATATTCTGGGTGGTTTTTAGATTTACACCATGCTTCACGGAGTCTGACACTCAAAATGTGAAGAGAAAGATGCGCCTGCAGGAGCCAGTGGGCTTAAAGACGGTTCTTTTCGCTCATCTTGTCCTTTCTTCCGCAATCTGCTATGTGTGTTTTCAGTTTTAAATATAAAGCCTGAAGTCAGTATGACGGAATTATTTTGGTTACAGAAGTTTCAGGCCCATTACGAATACTATTATGTAGATCAGCCTTGGGAAATTTATTTCCACATCATGCATTTGGATTGTGACACGCCTGGCCTCTCATTCATTTAGCCGTACAAATAAGCCTGCCAGTCTAAACGCTTTAAAGTTGTGGTGAATTTTTTTTTTGCATATTTCTCCAAGAAACACATTTCTCTATTTCTTTTTATGCAATCACATTTTCTTGAACATAAAGAATATACAATTGCTGACAACCCTCCGCCCCCCCCAGTCAAACATACACACACCATCACCAACATGATAAGGGCACGGAACCACACCGACAACTCCTCTCAGCGAAAATGTTTTTAACCTCCAGTTTTCATAGTCACTTCCTGTTTCAGAGAGTTCTTTTTGGCAAAGCCTGAACGCTAGTGTAGCATGCATCATTTACAAGTGCAACCAGGAGATAAACACTAACATGCACACACACACACACACTGACAAGAACACGTGTATACAGGCACATGCAAATGCACACACATGCATCCACACATCCAAGCCCTTCACTGGATGGTTTATATGGAGGTTTTTACAGAGTGCTGTTTTACATGTGCAAATTCATTGTTTATTGTTAAAAAAAAAAGGCACTCAGACCAGTACATGTGCATAGAGTGGAACAAAATTTGATTATAATTCAAATGCACACTGCTCAGCTTTCACCACTTTCTTCACTGTGGCTACTATCTTGTAATTGCAAATATGGAAAACACTGTATTTATCTTTCCAAGAAGCTACCACTGATTTCTGGCTTCAGTTAAGTCGTGGAAAAGAAAATCAGAGATGCCTCTCAGTTTGAATAAGTGATGTGCCGGAGTAACAAAAACAGCATTTTATTGGGACAGGGGCGCAAGTCAAAAATAATTCATTCAGCTTTAAAAGTCCTGCGTTGTGGTTAAAGCAGCTTTGGGATTTTTTGCTTCGGCTGACCAACAAACTAACGATCTGCTAGAATAAATGAACAAATGCAAATGTACGGAAGAGTAAACACTAAAAGAGCAATTTCAAAAATTTCATTTGCTGCCAGAGGAATAATGTTTACTGAACACACAGCACTGTAGCTCTTCTCGACGTGACGTAACATTTCAGCAGTAGAGCTGCCACTAAGTCCCAGGTTACAGTGGATGTGTTTTGTTTAGTCAAATAAGAAAATATGATATTTCAGTCTGTCTCTCGATGCACAACCCAGGTATTTGTGGGTTGTCTGCATGAATAAATCATCTTCAGTTGGTGGACAGCGCTCTGCTTCAACAACAGAAAAAGTTTTAAGGTAATGTGATTTTTTGAAATCATCTCTGCTTCAAGTGTAACTGAGTGCATTGTCTGTCTGCATCTTAGACAAATATCTACCTGTGGATGGGAACCTTTCTCAAAGAGATGGCTGCAGACTTCTGAGGGGTAATTCAGGCAGGCTTTGCATGTTTTGCAATTTACAACACCAAAATAATAGCATATGGGCACAGGGCTTTGTTGTTATAATCATATTGACAAAAGAGAACATACTTTGGTTGAATACCCTCATTTTCAGATTGATGCAGAGGGTGAGTGTAGCTCAAAAGCCCACATGGAAACACAAGACACTGCAATTTATTGTAAGGCTAATTAGTGGGTAGTTGGTGCGTCTTGATAAACTAAAGTAATTAGTCATAGATTTATGGCTGGACGTCTGCTGAGATGGCAGTTGGTAACATCCACTGGAGGGAAATCTCGCCTTTGTATGGAGCAACGGGAGAGGATGCTAATTTCTAATATAATTATCTAATATAAGGTGTAATTGCAAATATCACCATAGAGAGCAAGGTGAGATTAGGCGGCAGTTGAAGGTAGGCCGACCAAAAAAAGAATCCAGCACCACCCAACAGGGACAGATTGGTGTATTCCAGCTGTGAGCAGGCAACTGCAGGGAAACTGGTGTTATAACACACTAGTGCATTTTCCAACTTTTCAAATTGCCCTTGACAAAGGCACTGAACCTTTTCGGCTCCAGGGATACAACACGAGTTACTTCAGCACTTTGACCTTTCTGATTAAATATACATGTGTCGAACATTCTTGCCTATCTGAGAGACAATGTCAAGCATTCAAAAACTGGACATGTAGCAGTCTCCGATTCCTATTACCCTACGTGGCAAGGCCAATAAAGCTCCAGCTTCCTCTTCAGTAATGTTTTTCTAATAGTGATGAAACCACTTATCATTCGCTTATCATCACATCTCGCCGGTTTCAACAGGGGAGGTAAATGAAATAAATCAGTGGGGGAAGGACATATTAATGATAGAGGTGCGGAGGAATGGTGTCTTGCAGACAAACAGAAAATAACTGCTGTAAATATTCATTTGTAGTTTCCTTCGAGTGAATTTGTTATCATTTTACAAGGTGACCTCCTGAAAGGACTTACAGCTTACATAATAAATATGCAGTATAGGTTGTATGTATTGTGTTTGCCCTGGAAAAGTGTTTGTTATACTATGTATTTGGTGTTTTTCCAACTTTTAGGCAGACGTGGTAAACTCTGTGACTTCACAGCAATTGGCACCAGTTTGGGGCGGCTACAAAATAGCCCCAAATGGTTGTATATTCTTGAGATGGAACTACAGATGTTTAAAATCCCTTGGCAAATGTTTTTCTTCTCAAAACCTGTCTGGAGAAAGAAGAAAAAAAAACATCTCACATGGGGAAATTTTGTGCAGAGAATTATCTGGAGAACTGTTTTCTTCCCCTCAAAATTGGCAAGTCATCTCCATGGTATTTCAGATCCCCAAAAGGCTGAGAAAACACGATGTGACATGGTCAAATGCCATTTTTGAGCCTGTGAGATATTTCACTGTGATGCTACTCTGCCACAATACGCGGTCAGGCAAAAATATGCAAAACAATTTTTGGATGTATTAGTATTCTCAGTGAACAGGCATATGCACTCTGCACCACTCAGTAGGTAACAAGGGGGATTTTAGTTTTATCTAGGGTGACCCATTTAATTCCAGCATCACAATTTAGCGTTAACATTTAAAATCACTTGCGCAAATTATCCTGTAAATGAGGATGAGGGAGCTATTTCCTAATTGGAAGATAAATTAAAGAACCTGGGGAAATGAAGCAAAGTCCACACTGTACATTATACAACCCTGACAGGAGACACTGCAATATAGTGGAAAGTGAGGATGGGAATTAGTCGTTTCAGTCGGTCGTGGCATATATGTGTGTGTGCGAGTGTGCGGATGAAAATAATACCATATGACGAGGTACCATATTTTAATATTACCACTGTGCTTCTCCGCTTTTCCTTGTCTATTTTTAGCTCTCTCAGGAGAGTCTGGTCTTTGACTACCTCCAGAAAGAGAAAAAGAAACGTTAACATCCAAAACGTTTCACTGGTAAGCTGACATGACATATTTTTAAGGCTGAAATTGCAATGCTGTAAATGTGTGTAATGGCTTGATCTGGGAAAGATCCTTTTTTTAAATGATATACTGTATGACAGCAAGCTATTAGGCCATATGATACTTATATTTCAAGGGGACAAATTCAAGGTATCATTCACAACTTAACTAAGTCATACAGAATAATCAGCATCACTATCATCACTGGTGCAGAAATGTTGCTTTTTCGCTTCCCAGAACACACACTTAAGGTACAGCATATTAGGAATACTTACTATTTTCACTGGTTGGGTGAATGACTCATGAAAAGAGGGCGTGCAGATAAAGAGAAGCAGATAAGCTACTGAGCAATTTCTAAGCTTTGAGACAACTGAGAAGATGTAGATTGTGCAAAAGAGGCTCCGGCTCGACAATGCCCCTAATATATTGCACACTGGGAGTGTGTGTGTGCATGCTGACCTGGGCTTCTCCACTACATGAGTCAGAACAGCAAAGTCTCGAGGAAAATATTGCAGTATGTCACCCCAACAGAAAATTGCTCGACACACCACGGTGACAACAGTGTAATCACACATTCTACTGTTTTTCTTCACCGACCATCAACTAGAGAGTGAATTATCTGGGCGCTGCGGTGCAGCAGTGAGAATCCCGCCGAGCTCCAGAGGAACTTATCTAGTTAAACTCATGATACGCTGAGCGAGGGCGGATTCAAAAGAAAGTACAGGTACTTCTTTTACCGAACTTCACGGCAGACTTTGTATCAAAACATGTCCACCTCGAAAAAGCTTTAGGTACAAGACCGAGCATTTATTTTACATAAAAGTGAGAGCTATTGGTATTTTAGAGATAATGTCCATCTTTTGAACTGCTCCAGGGGTTCAACACCAGTTACTTCAGCACTCTGACCTTTTTGATTAAATATACATGTGCACGATATTCTTGTCTAAGACGGTGTCAAACTGGATATGAAGCATTTTTCACTTCCCCTTTTGATCCCGGTAAGCGTCTCACATGGCCTCTACCTTGCACTCTGCAAGCGCTCGTTTCACAAACACACTTTGCGCTCATTTGATTTCGCAAATATGGGAAACTGATTACCTTGTGATGGCTTAACATCATCATTCGCAAACAGTGAATGTCTTGGACATGGTTAATGATAGTTTCTCTAAGCTGGGCACTTTTATTGCCAGTCCATTACATTTATGCTGACGCCAATGCAGTATTCGGGTAGTAATTGTCATACTTATCTTTGAGAGTCATAGGTAGAGCGAATGCAGCAGCCCAAATCTATTTCAGCAGGGGTTGTTAGTTCCCTCTGATTTGTGATTGGCTGCTTGTAACCCAAACCCATTCCCTGAAATCACATCACTATAACGGTCTAATCAGCACTTAACGAGCCATGTTACATAAAATCAATGCAACCCTCCATGTGAGAATGCAGAATATTTAAGATAGAGCCGAATTGATGAAGGCTGGTGGAAGGGGTAGGAGATGTTGTCAA